>AVPN01001170.1:0-12161 GCA_000695325.1 Pleurobrachia bachei
GAAATATATCGAATGAAGTTCGACTGAGGAGTGAGGGGGGATCAAGATGATAATATTAAACACGATTATGTACCTTCTATTTGGTGGACTAAGTTAGCGAAAAGAGTCAGCAGTATAAACATGTCGCAGCAGCAGCGAGAAGGCAGGGATAAAATGTTATGTCAATCACTCCTCCTCTGTTTTTGTTCTTCCTATCTCCTAATCCTATTTAGATATCCAACACTCGCAGTAGGAATAATATATTACCGGATTCTTGTTATTGCTAATTATAAAGGGAGGAATGTTAGAAGTTGCAGCAGCTGCAGAAACTAGAGAGCCAGCCGTTCAGCAAAGATTGAGTCCAAAAGTCTAGATGATAATAATAATAATAATAAGATGCCTTATCTAACACAAATTTGGGGCAGATAGATAACATTTAGACCCGGGAGGAGGGGTTACTCCCCTTCAAGAAATAGTCCTCGTGCACCTTCGTACAGTCGGGCTAAGGAGGTGGGGCAGTGGCCAACTGTTGCCTCAAAACACATCAATGATGATCACACGATATTTAAACAGGAAGAGATAGAGAGAGAAAAAGAGATAGAGAGATAGAGAGATAGAGAGATAGATTCTATAGAGATAGAGAGACGAAAGTGTTAGATCATTTCAGGACATGCTTGGGATGAGGTGATCGTGGCGTGAGATGAAGCTGCCGTGTGGAGCAAACAAGACAAATTGCATCGCGGAGGGTGCTAACAAATTAACTAGCCTA
Organism: Pleurobrachia bachei; assembly: GCA_000695325.1. Lineage (NCBI taxonomy): Eukaryota > Metazoa > Ctenophora > Tentaculata > Cydippida > Pleurobrachiidae > Pleurobrachia > Pleurobrachia bachei. Next base: position 749 of record AVPN01001170.1, read on the forward strand.
TTTACCTATCTCTCTCTATATCTCTCTCTCTCTCTCTCTCTCTCTCTCTCTCTCTCCCCGTCTCTCCTAATGCGACTACAGCTAATTCCGGTAACAGCCGTCGCGTAACAACTCTCGCCACTACTGGCCAAATGAGAGAGAGGAGGGTGGCGTGATTTTGCGTGATAAACAAAGCGTGTGACACGCACAAACAAAATAGTTCGAGAGAGTGAGAGAGAAAGAGAGAACGTTTGTTTTCCTCCTATACTAACTCTACTTCCTCCTAGCTGGATATGATAAGAGAGATCAGACGTCATGCGACCCCATGAACACGTCATTGCCACGGGCACAGGGGGCCTCCTTGTCGCCCTACTGGCCACACCCTTTGATGTCCTAAAAACCCGCCTGATCGCCCAGTCCCTCCACACCCATAACAAGGAGTGTTACTACAGATATTGTAAAGGCGTCCTGGACGATGTATGTGTTAGTTGCGGGCACGCCCACCCACCCCAACTAGTATACAGGGGAGTGTGTCAGAAGGTAATGTACACGGGTACCTGGGATGCAGCTGTACGAATATCAAGGAGTGAGGGGGTGTTTGCACTCTGGAATGGGGTTACCCCAACCCTGCTCATGATAGTGCCCTCTGCTGTTCTCTATTTCACATCTTTTGACTACATGAGAAACAGGGGCAAGGATTTTGTCAGGGAGGCGTGGCATCCTATAGTTCCCTCTATATCAGGAGTGCTATCCCGGTCCATCAATGTAGCTGTGTTTTCTCCTATTGAGATGGTCAGAACTAAAGCTCAGAGTGAGAATCAGTTAGATTATGGGAAACTAAAGGAATCAATAAAGCGTCACATTTCACTAAATGGAAGGAGATCTCTGTGGGATGGGTCACGGGCCCAGCTTCTCCGTGATATCCCTTTTACTGCGGTCTACTGGTATCTGCAGGAGCGGGTAAAACTCCGTCTAGCACACCATGGAACTGTACTCAGCAATATGGGAGGGGCAGTAACTGGCGGTCTAGTCGCCACCCTCATCTCTCACCCTTTCGATCTTGCCAAGACACAAGTTCAGTCTAGTATCGGGGTTGGGGAGAGTGAGGTTGGGAGCCGGGGACTGATACAACAACTCACACACGTGACAGAGACACAGGGGTTTAGAGGGTTGTTTGTGGGGCTCATTCCTCGAATGACCAAAGTTATACCCTCATGTACAATATTCATTACAACTTTTGAGGCGTTCAAGGAATATTTTACAGCGAAGGAACAGGCAGTATATTGAAGTACTAGGGAGGTTTAAATTTAAATAGTGAGTTTGTTGAATAGGCAGAGCTAGATATTAGCATGGAAATGATAAACAGAGGATGAGAGAATATCGAGTGGAATATTAGAAGAACTGAATTCAAATGTTGAACCAGTTTAGTATTTAGGGGTTTTTAGTGGGTAAAAAAATGATTTCCATGTTATATTTAACTTATTCATTATTGCTAGTTTGATTTTTACAAAACGTTTTAAATATAAGTTTGGCGTGACCCATTCATAATGGCCTCGTTTCCCTCTTAGAAATTGTAGTTCCTTTATTTAACCCAAAGCACATTTCCCTTTATCTAAAACCCTCACTACTCCCCTCTAGTTAATGGATATCCTACATGTATCGAGAAGACGCTCCCCATCTAAATCATGTGAGTTAAACCTACTTAGGTTTCAAAAGAGTTGTGTCAGCAAATAGCATTTTCATTTTATCAAGTATCTGTTTTCAAGTTTTAGTATCAAAGTTCAATGAGGGTACGTGATCAAGCTTGACCAAAGATATTGAACATAGTTTTCCAAGATCAATTTTATAGTTTGAGCGATAGATGGTTTTTCCGTTCCTGTTTTTTCCTGTTTTCTTTACCGTCTTTGGGGCGGAGGTTCTTAGCGACAGTAGAAATGTGCTAACTATGAGTCATTTCATACTTACCACATCTAGCCTGTTTAAAATGGCCTCTAATCCAGTAATTATGTGGGAGATTTCAGTGATTCGAATTCTCTTTTGTGGTCGTTGGTAGTCTTAGTAACAGAGAAATGAATTCTCCTATAGAACACAGCTACAGATCTGCCTTCTGGGTTTTGTCATTAGACGATACACCTGCTGCCAGTAAAACCTCTGTACTTGTTGTATAACACACCCTCATGGCTCATATAATATAATGTTCACTTCGGCATGTTGGTTATGAGCCCTAAGTTGTCTTTTAGCCTGTTATAATGCCCTTGTACATTTTAAATCGTTCGTTTGTGGTTTCTAGATTCTTAGTTTCTCTCTGAGTCGAGTCTGGATTTGATGGCTTTCCGTGCAGCGGGCTTTCGTAATATTTTATCCACGGATCCCTTTCCCACACTCTCCCTCTCCAGAAAATACATAGCTGCAGCCGCCATGTCCATGCATTCAGAAGGAGGAACGAGTTTTCCAGATTTTGGAATATTTCTATTCGTGATGGTGTGTGGGGTTGTCTCCTTGTTTCTCAACCCACCCGTTCTGTACCGGCACCTGGGCCCTCCCTATACCATCCACAGAGTGACCAGCTCTCTTATCGCCCTTCTGAATCTAACTACCAGCATTATTCAGATTTATGCAGCTATCGTCTACATTCTCCCACCCTCTAGTGATCATGAGATGGCAGAACCTACCCTGGGGGATAAGATATACTCCGTCATTCTAACCGGTAGTATCCTAATCCCTAACCTACTAACTGCTGTCATGCTGGTAGCACGGTTCTTTCAACTGAGATTCCCATTTAGAGATCAGCCCAAGAAGTATTTCTTCGTGCTATGTTCCTGTGTGTCCCTGGCCCAGATTGTCATAACGAGCTGTTTTAACTCAATTAACACTATCAATCTACACTGGCTGCCCGTGATTGTACTAACTCACAATACAAACCCCTTTACGAGCATGAGAATAGAAGAAGGGTCTGTCAACCCTGTAGCATCTCTAACGTCTCGATTAATGAACCTCTCCCTTCCCTCAATGTTCCAGTGTGTAGGCCTGGTTTTCATCGTTCTAACTATCATTCATCTCGGATCAATGGAGGAAACCCCATCCTCTAGTCATCCCCGGGATCGGTCTAAAATTACCACCCGGATTATCCTAATGAATATCGGTAGTTTGATTCACACTTTGAACCTTTTATTCTACATTATCTGCTGCATGTTGTTATGGGGGAGGGTCGATACAGAAATTGTGGTGCTACCCCCGCCAACTGTCTGGCAGTGGGAGTTCTTTAAATGGGGTGGAACAACCTTTTTTGTTATCATGCCCAGTTTCTTGTGTGTAGTAAATCCGGGGGTGTATTACCTTACTGAGGTATTGGCGGGTAGGAGACAGAAAATCAGAATCGCTGAAACATCTCGGCTCCCCTTGTCAAAGGGAACAGAGAATAAACAGGTACAGAATCATTGCCTCCGCATTCGGGTGCTTGGATTAATGGGTATTAGCCCAAAATTGGTATCAGAAAGTTGAAATTTGATAGCTATGTAGAAGGCAAATTTTGTTAATTAAGGAGCCAACCGCTTCTTGCCGGCTGACCATCTTTTAGTCCGAAACGGCCAACTGAAACTGTTAGTTCCGCTTCTAAGTGGTCAAAATACCACTTATTCAATGTGTAGATATGGTTTTTATCCCCCTAACCCTCTATTTCTCCCCAACCAGAGAGAGAATGGGACGGCAACCGAAACACCGACAGAATAACGGGGACACAACAACGACCCCCTCCCAGGTACACTATAACGTACCGCGCGACGACAAAATAACATGACAATCATCACAGACTTCGCGCAACAAAGCGGGCCCACATGTAGCAGCTCTCAGTGTTTTATATTTCAGTGTTTAGTACATTCGGTGTAGATCTGTGTACATAGCGTGTACAATGTATTATTCTGAATTTTATATGCGAGTTTATTTCATCCCAATTTCCCTAACGCATACCCAAATTTCAGAAAGGCAAGAGACGAAAGTTAGATGAGAGATCAGCACACCCCTCTAGAGCTGAGAATGTTCTAGGGTCCTGTGAAGCGCTCAAGCCCATCAACAAAACCAAATCCCGCAACAAAACCAAATTTCAAAAGACTTTTAAGCCAGGTGATATCTTTGGGCCCAGCGACTTTACTTCAACAGAGAGAAGTCTGTTTTATCAGCCAAGGAAAGCGGTAAATGGCAGTGGTTCCTCCCGGAGATCCTGTACTCGGTACCCGAACACTGTTTTGGAAGACTTTACTGCTCCCTTACCCAAGCCCAGCCGACACTCAGCAGAGCCTGGGCAGCTCTTTGCCTTTCACAAAACAGCCAAAGCAATCAATGTAGATGCTGATTTGTTGCTTGAGAAACCGCTTGGGACTAAGAATGGCGTTGCTAAATATGTCCATCGGAAAGCTCCTAGTGAAGCACCACCGAAGCTTCCTGTCAAAATAAAAGGAGAGGGCAAGAGGAAGCCCAACTTGGCATCCCTGTTCAACAACATTTGGGGTACTCAGGAGACTCCAATTGAAGACCCTCCAGAGTGTAGCAGGCCAGATATTACAGTTACTGCTGCTGACTCCACGACAAATGAAGCTGAGGATGAGATGTTGGAGTGTCCTGGGTCTCCTGTGTATGATCCACCTACACCTATCATTCCTAGAAGGGTGCAGGAACCAGAAATATCCCCCTTTACGAGTCCACATGTTGATCCTCTTGAAGAAATGGATACAAAATCATCCCCTTCCCGACCTAGTTCTCCTACCTTCAATCCCACCCATGACATTGACACTAAGTCATCCCCCTCCAGGCCCGAGTCTCCAATCTTCAATCCTACCCATCAAATGGACACTAATTCATCCCCTTCTCGGTCCGAATCTCCTACAATAAATCATGCCCAGGAAATGGATACTAAGCCATCACCCGCTCGACCAGAATCTCCTGCAATAAATCATGTTCAAGAGATGGATACTAAATCATCCCCGACTCAGCCTGGTTCCCCTATATTTGACCCTCTGCAAGAGATTGAGAAAAATGGTCATATCCATGATGATGATGGTTCTGGCAGCTCCCTCAGTTCACCTGGATCTTTCGAAACTTTCATCACAGAAATAGTGGAGGGAGCTGATACAGAGATTTTGGATGTTCCTAAATTTCATGAAACCCGTTATAATCTAAGGGGTTCACTGGAGGACAGAGGCCCACTAGAGGTGTTGGATGATGTTGCTACGATACTCGAGGAGGATGTGGTATCAGACAACCCACAGGATGGTATGGGTGTACTGGGTTATAAAGTTTTATCTGGATCTGAATCCAAGGATATTGGTCTTTCTAGAAACACGAAAGTTGGGAGGCATCGACCAAAAAACAATAAAGTATGGAAAGATCAAACAAACACGATTTGGGGAGATGAATCAAAAACTAAGAAACCATGGACTGGATTTGGGCTGAAAAGGAGGTCACCAGAGAAGACCCCTAGTAAACCACTTGTACCAGATGTTGCAGTGGCCTTTACTGATGATGTGATAACTCCTGCGGACATTCTAAATGATGACGTTGATGTAGGGGTGACTGCGTCACCAATTGATGACGTAATCACTTCTGCTGATATTGATGACACTATTTCCACATTCATGGACAAGGTCTTCTTCAGCAAACCTGGCCCTAAGAGCAGTAAACGACGAAAAACATTTCCATCCGGTCATCAACCCTTCTTCCCTGTTTCCAGTGTCTCTCCTCTGTTCCATATGCAAGATGCGTGTGAGATTCAGGTTAAGAAACTAACCCCTATTCTGTGCATTACCCGATCTAAAATCAGGTCCTACCGTGGCCTAAAAACACCTCTATACCACGACCTCCCTCCTACACCACCAGGCCCAGCTGGGAGCAGTAAATCTGGGCGTGTCCGGCGACCCTCCTCCTCCTCATCCTCCAGAAAACGGCGCAGAAAAAGAACTACATCATGTCTGGCAGATGATGAAGGCTCTGGAGCGGAGGAGGATAGTTCAGATAAACGGAAGCAGGTCTACCAAATATCAGGGCCTCTAAAAAACATTGCACTACAGGATATTCTACTGCTCAAGGAGCGATCCCTGGTGTATTTGTGTAACTATTATAAACTACCCTCGGACGGTCCGGCACCTCTTCTAGTCAGTAGACTACACCAGATGATACGCCAATCTGCTGTTCAGGTTGCCTTCCCAAAACCCCGGTATTTGAAGTACCAACCGGTACCGAGGAGGGATAAAAAGGGAGAGACTTGGGTAGGGAAGACAGTTGCTTTTAAAGTTAAAGAAAACAGAGAAAACAATCAGTTAACAGATAACAAGCCTTGAATCATACTGTGTGTTATTGTATGTGTTTAGGCAGTGTGTGTGACAAATAATATTTAAAAGATATATATTCTTCTGGGAGTGATTCTTGATTTCTGGTAGAAACATTGAGTCCGGGACGCCCGCACCCCTGGCTCAATTATAGATCCCTGCTGTTTGTGTGAATCAGTGAAATATATCTGTCTGATAATCTGGCCCTGTTTTTATTTATTCAACACGTTTACTTAGCAAAAATCTTCTGTTTTATTTTCTCTGAAACTGTTTCACGTGAAGTTTCATGAAACTCTATTGTGTCCCTCACCCACACGATATATTCCTCTCTCGCCCAGCAAGAAACCATGACTGAACAAGACCAGCACCATCAATCACTGATCTGTAACTCATGTGGCTACAGTTCACAGTTCACTGCCCCTCAACTGCTGTCCAATGCTCTCTGTCTGGGTAGCAACAGTGCAACACTGTACTGGTGGTGGTCGAGCTACTGGTTTCTGTTGAACTGTTCTCCTTTTTGATGTAAGTAGGATTATTTTCTCCTGCATTTCCCGGTTGATTTCCTCTAATTCCGATAATCGGCTCTTCAGGTCCTGATTCACGGAGGAAAATACAGTTACCCTCCTCTCTAACCCCTCGATGTACTCCTTCTTCTTCCGCCGACTCTCCTGAGCTGATATCTGCAACAACACAGGTTAGATAGTTTAATTAATTAATGGGGGGGGGGGGTAATCTGTTCTATTTGACTGACATTTTGACTGACAATAGGGTACCGATACCACACGCAAAAATTTTGAGATTAAAATTTGGGGGTTTCTCACCTTATTTTTTATTTTCCTCCGGGCCTTTTTTATGGCCCTCTCCTCGCTCTTAGTAAGGCATTCCAAGAGGGATATATCGTAGCGTTTTGAGGGCGAATTATCTGATGATAGCATGGAGTTTTCTAGTGGGTCATCAATACTCTGATAACCACTGTGTACTCTGTGTCGCTTTGCCACCGGCATCATGATCTGAGTTGAGGTTACTTGTTAGTCAAACAGGATTTAGTAGGGGGTACTCAACAACAAACAGGGATAGTTAGTTAGAGAGAGATATGTGGATAAACTGGGGATAAACTGCTACTTGTTACTCAAATAGTTTAGAAATATTTCGGTAAACTTGGATAGTTTCCAATATAAAGTACGTGTAGTATAATATACAAGTTTCCGGATGTCATGAGAGGGGGAAGTTATGACTACCACAGAAAACGTACAAAAGAGGAGTATAAAGACGTGGGCTACACGACCACCATGTGTGCAATATTGTACGTGTACCTATGGAGGGTTTCGAACAATAAGATGGGGAGAGAGAAATAGAGAGATAGAGAGCGTGTGACGTGTGTGGTTAACTAACTTTATGGTATGCCGTTATGGGTTAAAATCTACCGGACTCTTGAGTAGGGAGGGGCTTGGAATATCATAAAAGTTGTCGGGATGGAAGTCCAGTAAATGAACAGCTACATTCCTAAAGTATGTTTGACATTGAAACTACTCAGATAGGTTCTGTAAATATCGAGATACAACTGGGTTCGGCTAGTTACAGTTGGCTTCGGGGTTTAACTGCAAGTAGTTTTAACAACAACTTACAACAGTGAGACATATGTTGTATTATTTGGGATCCCAAGATTGTTTAATTACAACTAATGACATATCCAGTGAAATGATAATATTACTTAGACAGCATGAGCAAGTTGACTGTTCTTCAGCATGTAAAGATTTGTCGAGTAACGGAGCACGCGTGAACTATGGTCAGACTAGGCCTGACACGTAAAGAGAGCATTATGATAAACATTGATATATTCCTAACCTGGTCATCATCATCATCATCATCGTCTTGATCTATATTTCCTATGGTATCATCATACTGTTCAACCTTCACCCTAGTAGTTGCTGCTTCGGGTTGTCTGTGATCACCAGTCATTGTAGAGGAGGATGAGTTGTCTGATGTTAGCCAGTTCACACTCTTCAAACAATCCTCCTGTAAGAGTGTTGAGTCAGCTACAAAACACAGGGTGAAATATGTAACTGGAACTTTCCCAAACTATACTACCAACTGAACAACACAACTTGTTCAACATTGTCAGAGCATTGCAGCCTGGCAGGTTCAGCAGAACTCGGACTATAAAGCTGGTACACTGCTAAGAGAGCTACTTGCAGGTACTTACGATGGTAGAAGCGGGCGAGAGGAAGGTATTAAAGAGCTCATTGAAGATTTCAACAGCAGCTCTGATCTCCGGTTATGGCAGTTCCCAAGTCAAACAAGAGAATGTGATATGTGCGATGATGAGCTAGTCAAAACAATAGGTGTAAGCGCGTGTGCCATGTAAGTTAAAAGGTAGAGAGAGGGGAAGAGAGAGAGACAAACGATAGTTTAAATAATAAAAAGATGGAAGCATTTGCAGGTAACACGATAGTGCTATATAAGAGTTGCAGCACTCATAGCCTGCAAAGCCACTCCTATGTTCCTCATCATATAAAGCTTGGTATAATAGTGTACACGATAACATGGAGGATGAGAGAGTGAGAGAGAAAGAGCGAGAGAGTGGGAGAGAGATGTATAAAGATAGTGAGAGAGAGATAGTGACATGTTTCTGGGATGCCCGTTTCTTGGTGAGGCTCTAGCAGGTTGCTCCTACAACACACATGGGTATATTTTACACACTCAAACATAGAGAGGCCACGTAACAAGAAAGATACGTGTCTTTAGAAACACGTGATGTGTGTACGTGGCCAGACCATTCTTAGTTTCGATAGAATTGACAAGCACTTTTTTAAGTTGAGGGGGGGGGGCCGGGGGGCTAGATTTTTAAGTTGAGGGGGGGGTGCCGGGGGGCTAGTTGATATAGACCTATGTATCACAAGTTCACATGTGAATCTATACACAGATGTACAATATATAGAAAACACCAAACTAACAAGCTATACATGTATAATGGTGAGGGATATCATGTGCGTGTGTAATAAAGAGTACGTGGGAGCTACCTCAACACTAAAGAGCTTTTGGCAAGGATCTATGTAATAAGTGGGGATCGGTTGCCATGGAAATTGTCTGGAAGATAGTGGCGAAATGTATCACAACCGGCGGTTCGCAAACAATTTCAGATACATTTAACCAGGTTCATGTCGTTTGTCTTTCCAAATCTTCTTACCAATCGGTACGAGGAAGGGTACTGTGTAGTGACTTGAGGAGGTGGTGAGGAACTTGAATGTGACATGCCGACATGGCCACTGGTCATTGACCAGTGCACAAAACTGGGTGCAAATCAAGAACAAGACCATACCACTTCTAAAGAACGCTCAGTTGAGTTGAAAGATATGTGTGTGTTTTGATTTGATCACAATTTTGAGAAATGAGATGTATGTGCTTATGCAAACATTCAGCTCCATCGACCAAATAACAGAGAAGGAGGTTGTTCAAACCTAATTGTAAAAAGGGTAATGTTCAGTTCAGTTAAGAGGATAAATCTAAGATCTCAAATAGTTCCATGACCAACCATACATTTACATTGTCGACTCGAATCCATCTCCTTCTCAATAAATGCACTGTGTAGACTTCATTTCCTCCGGCTGCCTGGTAACCCCCCGTTTAGTTTCTCAAAAGCGAGCGACAGTGCGCTCAGATCGGGTCGGCGCCCCCAGATTCCAGAAGTAGACAGTCCTTCGTCCTCTGCATCATATGACTGGCCTATTCGGCAAATCCCTCACAGCTGTATCAGTAACGTTGTCTCTGTGTTTGGCGGAAGATGTTTCGGGAAAGATCTCCTAATTTAATGCACCTGTCTATGGGAGATTATTTAGAGTGTCCAACTATCTAATCTATATCTTTGTGTCTCTGTTTTTTCTCGCTCTCTCTTAATTTTGGCACCTTGTCGCAGTTCGCACATTTGTATGATATTTTTCTTCGTGTTTCTTGAATTGACATGATAACTGTTATGTTTGTTCAGGCCGTATACTATAATATGACCTGAACAAACATAACAGTATAGCAAGGTCGACAGTTCGTCACAGTATTTTTCCAATTGCAATCACACGTACTGGCATACTTTTTGGACAAACCCAAAAGTGAGTTGTTTTGAAATGTCATATTGAATTTTGTACAAAACCAACAAGTTTCACTTTCATCTTCTCTTGCGGCTTGCAATTCAAACATAGTTTTTGTCGTCGTTGTTTTCTAACACTCTTTTCAACGCGAGATTTGATTCCCTATCATCCCATCAAAACATCTTCATTCTTCACAACCTGAACAAATATCATCACAAGGTAAGTCATTACTGTTGAAACAATGGTGGAATACCATCTAGGTATGACGTCATGATAATATATCCTCGATATTATGTGACCCCCTCCCCTCTTTACAACAACCCCTCTCTTTACGTCTGTGGTATCAACCTCTGATCCCTCATCCCAATGATCTCATACAATCCATGTCATGGTGCCTTTCGTTGATTGAAGGTTGTTGTAGGGGACGTACGTCCTGTGTGTGGAAGGTCATGCAGTATAACTGATCTCAAATGAAGGTTGTATCATCGCTGACAAAATGGAAACTCAAACACGGCCATGACTCCTCCCACACACGTCACATAGGACCCAACCTACCTTTTAAACATCATCAAAACAAGACAAATGTGAGCTATAACTGCTACGTAATGACGACATATCGTAGGAGGGGCTACATGACATATTGGATTTGGTTCCTGAGGTATCGCCCCCCTAAAGAGTTGGTGTGATGATTGTTTGTGAACCATGGCATGTTTGCTCGTCTCGCAAGCGCACTCGCGACTAGCAAACACAACCTGATATCATAGGAGGGGGCTACAACCCCCACACCCCTGGTTAGTCCGTCTGCTTCAAGATCGGAGATCCATATTTCACTTCCAGTTATCTCTTCTTTTCAGTAAATATTCCAACTCTTTTCCACTCCTTTCATCCCTATATCTATCTCTATTTTCCCTGAAAATCCCCATTATATCCCCTTTATCTCTCTCTGTCGACCTCTTTACAAATCTCTTCTCTCTCACGTGCAGTGTTCCAAGGACCAAGGTATCCATCTCTCTCTCTCTCTCTCTCTCTCTCTCTCTC
>AVPN01001172.1:5505-18909 GCA_000695325.1 Pleurobrachia bachei
GAGAGAGAGAGAGTGAGTGAGAGAGAGAGAGAGAGAGAGAGAGAGAGAGAGAGAAAGAGAGAGAAAGAGAGAGAAAAAGACTTTCATCACGTGCATACAACATCACCTTGCGAAATCTTCTGTGGTCCTGTACAGTACTGTTCTCTCTCTCCTTCCATAATTTCTCTCTGCTCCCTTCACTATAACAATCTCTCTTCTATCTCACTTTTTCATATTCCATTCTTTCTCGCTTTCCCATCTTTTCATTTCACTCTGCACTCAAACAACACGCAAAACAGTGCACCACGCACAAACTGGCGTACGCTCAAATAACAAATATCAAATCATCAACAAGTAGTTCTAACTAATTTCTAAGATGAGGTCCAGCCTCTTTTTTACATGCACACTAAACTCTACAAAAACTCAAATATAATCCCAGTCCAAAACAATTTATTCAGTCCAAAAGTTCTAAGACACACTTTCAAAAACAGGTGTTTCACCCGCCATTCGTTCCTTGACCTCCTCCCCAAAAGCTGCCTTGTGAATGTTAAACTCCATGATACAGGCGGGTTTCCGGTCTTGATAAAACTTGATAAAGGAGTGGAGTAGAGAGGCATGTAGTTCATAGATATCGTTTAGTGTCAGGTTTCTGCTCCCACCCTTTACACACTTGTACAGAAAATGAGACCTGGGAGAGGGACAAGGGTGGTAAGGTACATGATAAGAAAGATACATTCCAGAAATTAGATACACCATGAATTAGGTACAGAAATTAGAAATCGAATGTTTCTCGAACATTGCACCAACCTCAGTTGTCCACTTTCCAATAATTGCATCATGAGAGATGTTATGTTGATTGAGGTTATAGCAAGGGAAAACCCATATTGAGGGTGGTGCGAGGCAACCAGGCCACTTTTCCCAACATTCTTTTTAGCAAAATGGAGGAGACATTTCAATCCGAACACTCCCATACCTGAAACAGAGAGTTGTGTTAGAATTGTTGTTAGAAAATGTAAACATTAATTGTTGTTGAGATTAAAAAATGGAATTTCGGAATGACATACACCAGATGAAGTGATTAAGACTTCGTACCTCTAAAATCAGTGGCAGGATCTGTTCCCTGGAAACCAATAATATCCCACTGTTCGGATATCCTATTTTCTAGAGGATTATCAGGTTGTAAGGTCCCCCACAGCTCCATCAGCAGTGCTTCATGTACTTCATTCTCAGTATTATATACCTCCCTCCTCTCATTCACAGCTGCTACCAGCAGTTTGTTTATCTGACAGATAGGGTTGAAAATAATGCCCACTCGAGCTGTGAATTCAGCATCTTGTTCAGGTTTTATCTTCTTCACTCGCATGATCGTGGAAGTTAGGGTCGGGGTATCCACGATTGTCTTAAACTTCTGAAACATCACAACTGTATTAGAAAGAATGTTGAAAGAATTAAGATGGAACCAATATATTGACGAGAATGTATACATTTCGTGTACTCGTACATTTTTCCCACGCTCCCACAAGACGCACAGTATACCGTGTATAATCGCGCGCGAAATCTACCGAACACTCTGTCGCGCCCTCCTCCAAGCTGTAGACCTACCTGAAGTTCGGGACACGCAGACAAGGAGAGACATCGCTCCAGAGACCTCATTTTATCCACTCCCCTCAGTTCACAGGCAATTCGCTGGATTTTGTGCCGTCCAGAAACAAAGAACAGTAGCCTGTCAATCTTTTTACCTGGAAAAGAGTTAGGATTCCAAAAGTGCGCTTAGACCTTTATGTTTAACATGTTCTATGTTTTTCGATTTTTGATTTAATAATTTCCTTCTATTTCTATTCTATTCTATTGGCTTTTTGTTACGAACCTGCGGCCTCTCCTCCAATTGCTGCAAATACATTCCGTATCACAGTCAGGAGAGTTATAAGTAGGTTTATCAACTTTCGTAACATTGCTACAACAGGAGAGTTTGGTGACATGAATTAAAACTAAAACACATTCAAATTGAAACTAAAAGATTGACTAAAACCCAACAAAAACCTCATCTTAAAACACCATTATATTTTACACAATTGTACACCAATAATATGAAGATCCAGCAGCAGCATCTGCCCAACTACTAACATCCCCCTCCTCTTCAATTTCACTGTCAACACTCCCCTCGCTATCAATAATATTTTCACTTTCACTGTCAAGTTCTGAACACTCGTTCTTTTTGTATGGTCTTAGTCCAGTTTCAAAGGTAGCTCCAGATAATCTATAGGAGATATTGGTTAAATACCACGTTGAGCTAGTGATAGGACATGGTTTGTTTATAAAAGGTACCAAGATATTAAAGGAGCCCTTACCGAATGTTAACAAACTAAATACTAATTAATTAATTAATTAATTAACAGTTACAATTACCTGTCTGATTTAGAGAGTGTGAGAAGTGCAGTTGATGTACCGCTCACTAGTGCAGTGTACAGGGAGGGAGAGGTAGAGACTACGTCAATAGCTGTAATACAGGACACAGGTGCTGCAACTGTACAGATGTATGTCGAGGACTTGATGTTCCAAACTGAAATAATTAGGGCAATTACTTAATAACTAGGGGTGATTAATAAACAGTATATTGCAACAACACTTTGGCATCTCTAAACCAAACAACAAAATGGTATTTATCTCACCATTAATAACAGACGATCCACTATCCAACTCATACACACTAGCTAAGAGAAGATCCCCACAAACTCTTATACAATCAGTAGAGTTGTGCTGAGCTAGCGAGTTCCTAAAAACACTTCTAACCCTTCCCTCGCTCCATGCCTTGATACTAGGTCCGCCATTACAAAAGTACAGGGTGTTCCCCACAGCTGCACAACTCCCCACTTTCCGTGCTCCTTCTACCTCACTGATCTTGCTTTGGGTAGCTAGATCCCAGACAACTGGAAATAGAGTTAGTTACACCGATGAAGCAAGATGTTTTAGTTTGAATTTAATAACTTACAAAATAATAGTATAGTTTGAATTGAATAAAATATAATTGTAAAGGAGGCTGTGTTCTAAACTGTTTACATCTGGTTACCTAGATTATAGCTGGCGGAGAATGCTAGCGTGTCAGATATCTCGACAGCAGACACTGCATCGTCATGAGACACTCTCTCCCACTCAACCTCCCTTCTAGCGGTGTTATAAGACATCACCTTGCCACCCTGCGTACCCATCACAACCCTGTCCCCATGTATAGCCGCAGCAGTTATAGGGGAGTAAAGGTAGGTCGAGTGCAGTAAACTCCCATCCTTCCACACCTTCACCGAACAGTCTAGAGATGTTGTTAGAATGGTTGAGGAGTCAGGAAGGACTAGGATGGATGTGACGGTGTCTGTGTGTTCTCCGAGAGTATGAAGGAGAGGGTGATGGGGAGGGGAGGGTGACAGAAGGGTGACACATCTGTCCCTACCACCGGTACAGAGGTAGGAGGGTGTCACACAGGTGCTAATCACTAAATCATCCTGGTGGGTGTTCAACTCAGTCCATACTGCAGAGAATTTTACTGGTTTAGCAGCGGCGGGTTTAGTTTTGACAGGAGTCTGTTTGTTTGGTGTTTTTGAAGTAGGGGATACAGCAGGAGTATGTTTATTCGGTGTTTTTGAAGTAGGGGATATCATAGCAGGAGCAGGCAAGGATTTGGAAAGGGGAGTTGGTGTTGGGGATGGGCTGTTTTCACTAACATCTAACGGTATTGGTGATGATGCTGCTTCACTTAACAAATCATACGCCATCTGAGTCCCATCCTCCTGCTCGACTATTTCACTGACATTAACCCCTGTCCTGTCATCTTCCACTAACTCACTAACCCCTGTCCCATCTTCCCTCTCCTGCTCGACCGATATGTTTTGCTGTTGTTGATCAGTGGTAGACCTATCCGATACAGCTGACACATTGAATTGCTCAGCTAGTGACAGGAATCTACCAAGCGACTCCTGTAATTCGCCTCTACTTCCAACTTTAACCCTCTCTTCTGGGGATAGGGATCGTTGTAGTCGCTCCAAGTTTCGGATTTGACGGAGTTTTTTACGGAGCCGCCTGATAGCATTCTTGATTTCATCGTTCTCAGAACAAGGCTGTTCAACCATTTTGTGTGGTATTAACTCTCACATTGCACTGTATCTGTAGGAATTTAATTGAATATAAGACGAATATTTCTCCTAACGAGAATACTGTGTATTGAAGTATGAAAACACTATAATTATTTACTGTAATCAATTATAAGAAATTATAAAACATTTTGCACTGTATCTAATAAATTATAAACTGACAAGATATATTAAAAAGTCCTAATCATTACAAAAACTAACAAGAATTCGTGCAAAGTATTTCAATTGAGGGTGATTGTTCATCAAATTATCCAAGAATGCCATTAGATATTTCCGTCTCGAAGTGGTATGAAGTAACACCACATGTTCACATAACACCCGTTTACATGTGTTTTGATCTCCTATTGGTTCCCCAAACACCCATCTACTGGTATTCTGGGACAACCTCCCCGCGTTACTGTAACACTGTTGTAACAACTGCAACAGAAACCTGATGTGCAGTTTGAAGAACTCATCTGATATAATGGAACATTTGCAGACCAGGGAAGGTTTGAATAAGCTCCAATCAGGTTTGTGTGTGAGCAGCCATCCTATGATAACACCCTGTATCTCCCTGGTAGCTACTAGAAATACTTCCAACAGTTGACCCTCTTCAGCTATCCTACTCAGCAGGATTTTAGTGGCACTTTGGGGCGCTGAGGTGGCAACTCCGCCCGGTTGGAAACTATGTAGCTGGTTGAGGGTGTCTGCCACTGCTGTGATAATATCTGGAGTTTCACCTTGTACACAGATCATACCCTTGAAGTAGAGGTTGTATTGTGACTGGGGAGCGGGGACATCACTTATTTTGTTATCTTTCAAAAATGGGTGATTGTAAATCAGGAACAATGCCAAATCATGACAGGTTTTAAGGAACTCAAACCCGAAACAGTTCACAAGAATCGCATTCCTGAAGGCCAATTTTTTCAGTTCCACGTCCAGCACTGTCCTTATTCGATTGTTTGCGGAGTATTTGTCGTGTAACCGGCCGTGATACTCGGCCCAACTGAGTGTTTTGGTGATGACATCTCGGTCAAGGAAGGGGGAGGAGTGACAGTAGGAGAGTAGGTAGAGGAGGGTGTCAGCATTCTTTAGAGTTTCCTCCATCACTAGATATTGTCATGCTCTGTGTGGAGGATGATGGGGAGGATGTTTTAAAACACTAACTGAGTAGTTTGATAATTAAATTGATTAATTAAATTATTTGATAGTTTGATAATTAAACGCAATAAGCATTACTGAAAACACAATAACATCAAAAATAAATCAAAAGGTTACAAAAACATGTTATAAAAAGAAAAGTCCTCTGATTCACTGATCGCTTTATCACAGTTTCACATTTTTGATGCACTCTGCAGCGGTTTTCAGCTCATGTATGAGGGTATCAAGTTTAGCACTGGAAAGGGTGCAGTGTGTTCCATTAATTGTTAGATTTAGTAGTGGTTGTCCTACATCTCCCTCCTTACTATCAGTTACAATGTAGTCAACCGAGCTGAAGTAAACGAGTGGGTATAAGACAGCAGGATGGGTTCAATATAATAGAATATGCGTAAAAACTGGTCCCTATCCTTCATAACCTAAACCAGTTAACAGTCATCATTAACTAAATTACTAAACCCAGAAGGCACCTAGCAATTACCCCCAATGAACCTACCAGTCACCCCCATTACTTAACAACCTACCAGTCAATGGTGGGTGGAGGAAGACGGAGGGAAAGTTTCCTAAGAGCTTCACTTCCATCTTCACAGTAATCAGTGTACGCTTTAGTCAGTGCAGTGGCATGCTCCTGAGTAGGGGGGATTGGTAATTTTTGATTGTGTGGGTGCGATAGATTGCATAGTAAAAACATCGGCTAGTAAACGTACAGCAACTCCAATATGGTGTCAAAAGTGACCTGTGAAGACATATGTGATAGACCTAAATCACGTATCACGACATGCATACCTTTGGGAACCCCAGTTGTTGTAACTCGCTATCAAGCGATGCAGGATCAACTGAACTCCGCAGAGAACTCTCCAGGATAAATCTTATACACGCAACCATTGCCTTGACATCAGAGAGCGTTAACTTTCCCTGGTCTGTTAACTTTGTTAACATTTCATACTTCAGTGAGTCCGTCCCTATATTCTTCATTATCTGTAAAAGGGAAATCATCAGTTATCAATTAAGTAAACTCATAGTAATATAACCGTAATTACAATTTACCGAGCCCCAATTTACTATACCGGAACCCCGATTTTGTTTAGTGTTTACCAGGAGGATAAACTGCCCCCGAGCATCAAGGTAAATCGGGGTCCGACTGTAAAATTTTATAATTAATTACCTGTACACAGATGAGTTTTAGTTTTACAGATGATAACCGGGAGATTGTCGCTATTTCTGCTAACACCCAATCTGGACAATCTTCGCCACCCCGAAACCGGAATAACATGATCTGAGTTATAGTTAGGGAGGTTGAAAACGTTATCTGACTCTATAGATATGATAAGTAAATCAGCATGCCACAGTAAATACTCAATCTTGTGGTAAAAAGTTCGGGTTAAAACGGTGGATAAAAATAAATAAGTTAAGCAAGTTGTGTCATTACTCATTGTTCTCGGCTGTTAAACCATTGTTTGTGGGGGCTGATTGCTTCTCGACAACTGGAGCAGCAGGTGTAACAGTAAGCACAGAATCATGCTCAAAGATACCGGGGATAAGTTTCGTACAACTAAGAATAAACCCTCCTCCAATCTGCATCCTCATGTCAGGATGAGTCCTCCCGGGCAGAACCTGGATCTCCCTATACCACTGGTCCACCACACTCAGATCACTACACCCCTTACCATTAACAAAGTTGGCACACGCCACGACTTGGGAGAGGTACTCCGTGTGAATGACACACTTCCCAGATGCTCGGAGGAGATCCCAGGCTAGTTCGAGCACCGGGAAAGGGTCATAATGTGCGGATATGATTAGTGAGTCATATTTTCCTTCTTTCAATTCCTCGCAAACAGGCTGATATTTGTTCCAATCCTCCACTCCTTGTTCTCGTTTCCGTTTACCCAGCTCCGTCACAACCTCCTCAACTTTATTCTCCTCTTTTTGCTCCTCTTCCTTCCATTCAGGATCGGTGCGGGCCAGGAATTTGAGGGGGTAATACCTGACCACGGCCCTCTGAGCGGCGGTAAGGTCCAACCAAACAGTGAACATACAGTGGGGTTGTCTCTGTTCGTATATTTGAACAGCACAACCCTCTCCATCGAGCCGCTGAGCTATGGCACTAGTTAGCAGGTCGTCCCCTGTTTCTGCAACCAAGACCCGGCTACCAGACCAAATATTGCCGACACTCACAATCTTCCCAAGGATATCAGGTCGGAGTTTACTTGTGGGGGAGGTGCAGAACAGTCTGATCGAGGGACGTCGGACTATGATTCCCGGCTGGTGTTTACTCATCTTCTTCTTTAGCCATTTTGCCTTTGAGAACTCTGTTTTCTGGTTAAAACTGGAACTATTCTCACGGAGAGTCCTGATAATCTCCTCCCCAGCTACCCCACTCGCCTTCATCCCCTCGATGTCATCCTGTGAGAGAGACTGGACAGTCCCATCATCCTTTATGAACTCGTTCGTCTTGTCACAGTTTAGAACTGGCTCCTCCAGGCTGGGCTGCTCCTGGACCTTACACAACTGGGACTTTTCTACCCTGTAGGTATGGTTGAATCGCTGGCCAATCAGGGAATCAGGATTGAAGGAGAAGGGTTTGAGGAATACTTTCTGGTGTTTGGGTAGCCGGACACACTTTTGTTCCGATGTTTTTGTGTTGATAAAAAGGACGTGCTGGCCCGACTGAATGACCGACATTTTGCCTAAAGGGATAGATAATAAATTAACAGGTTAAGAGGTGAGAAGGACCAAAAATAACATTACAAACAAAAACACCATGGCTGCATTCTGCAATGGCCTCGTTTATCTAAAATGTCCGCCAGGTCAGAGCAACATTCCGGTGGACCGCCAGACGATTTGAGGCAGCCTGATATGAATTGTCTTACTTCTTCCACTGACACTACTTTCTCTGTTATATTTAGCCAGCAGCCAGCAGGAGGACGACAAAGAGGCGAAAAACACACGGGACCAGTTTATGGTTACCTAGATTATAGCTGGCGGAGAATGCTAGCGTGTCAGATATCTCAACAGCAGACACAGCATCGTCATGAGACACCCTCTCCCACTCAACCTCCCTCTTATCACTGTTATAACACATCACCTTGCCACCTTGTGTACCCATCACAACCCTGTCCCCATGTATAGCCGCAGCAGTTATAGGGGAGTAAAGGTAGGTTGAGTGCAGTAAACTCCCATCCTTCCACACCTTTACCGAACAGTCTAGAGATGTTGTCAGAATGGTTGAGGGGTCAGGGAGAACTAGGATGGATGTGACGGTGTCTGTGTGCTCCCCGAGGGTGTGATGGAGGGGGTGATGGGGAGGGGAGGGTGACAGAAGGGTGACACATCTGTCCCTTCCACCTGTACAGAGGTAGGAGGGTGTCAAACAGGTGCTAATCACCAAATCATCCTGGTGGGTGTCCAATTCAGTCCAAACTGCTGAGAACTTTACTGGTTTAGCAGCGGAGGCTTTAGGTTTGGGAGGAGCCTGTTTGTTTGGTGTGGTTGGATTCTTTGAAGCAGGGGATACGGCAGGAACCTGTTTGGTTGGTGGTTTTGAAGCGGAAGCAGGCGAGGATTTAGAAAGGGGAGTTGGTGTTGGAGATGGGCTGTTTTCACTAACATCCAACGGTATTGGCGATGATGCTGCTTCACTTATCAAATCAAATGTCATCTGATCCTGAGTCCCATCCTCCGCCTCCTCGACTAGTTCACTGACATTAACACCTGTCCTATCCTCCAATAACTCACTGATCCCAGTCCGCTCCTCAAATGATTCACAGACATCTTCGTTCTCATGTTCTATGTTTTGTTGTTGTTGCTGCTCAGTGATAGACCTGTCTGACACAGCTGATACATTGAACTGTTCAGCTAGTGCCAGGAATCTACCAAGTGATTCCTGTAACTCGCCCCTACTTCCAACTTTAACCCTCTCTTCTGGAGATAGGGACCGTTGTAGGCGCTCCAAGTTTCGAATTTGACGGAGTTTTTTACGGAGTCTCCGGATCGCATTCTTGATTTCATCGTTCTCAGAACAAGGTTGTCCAACCATTTTTTGTGGTGTTAACTCTCACATTGCGCTGTATCTGTAGGAGATAAATTTGATATTGAGAATATAATACCTATTATCATGATTATCTAGAAGAATAGTTGACTGAACAATGAAGTAACAAAACACAAGAACTATTTACTGTAATCAATTATAAGAAATTATAAAACATTTTGCACTGCATTATATAAATTATAAACTGACAAGATATTAAAAATTCTAGTCCTAATCATTACAAAAACTAACAATAATTCGTGCAAAGTATTTCAATTGAGGGTGATTGTTCATCAGATTATCCAAGAAAGCCATCAGATATTTCCGTCTAGATGTTGTATGAAGTAACACCACATGTTCACATAACACCCGTTTACATGTGTTTTGATCTCCTATTGGTTCCCCAAACACCCATCTACTGGTATTCTGGGACAACCTCCCCGCGTTACTGTAACACTGTTGTAACAACTGCAACAGAAACCTGATGTGCAGTTTGAAGAACTCATCTGATATAATGGAACATTTGCAGACCAGGGAAGGTTTGAATAAGCTCCAATCAGGTTTGTGTGTTAGCAGCCATCCTATTATAACACCCTGTATCTCACCACTAGCTACAAGAAATACTTCCAACAGTTGAGCCTCATCAGCTACCCTGCTGAGCAGGATTTTAGTAGCACTTTGAGGCGCCGAGGTGGAAACCCCACCCGGTTGGAAATTCTGTAGTTGGTTGAGGGTGTCTCCCACAGTTGTGATAATATCTGGATCATCCCCTTGTATACAGATCATACCCTTAAAATAGAGTTTGTACTGTGACTTGGGAGCGGGGACATCATTTATTTTGTTATCCTTCAAAAAGGGGTGATTGTAAATCAGGAAGAGTGCTAAATCATGGCAAGTGTGCAGAAAATCAAACCCAAAACAATTCACCAGAATCGCATTCCTGAAGGCCAACTTTTTTAGCTCAACATCCAGCACTGTCCTTACTCGATTGTTTGCGGAGTATTTGTCGTGTAGGCGGCCGTGATACTCGGCCCAACTGAGGGTTTTGGTGATAACATCCCGGTCAAGGAAAGGGGAGGAGTGGCAGTAGGAGAGAAGGTAGAGGAGAGTGTCAGCATTCTTCAGAGTCTCCTCCATATATTGTCATACTCTCTATGTGGAGGAGGACGGGGGTGTTTTATAACATTAGCTGGGTAATTAATTAAATTCATCTATTAAATAATTAGACAACTTGATAACTAAACGCAATAAGCATTACTGAAAACACAACAACATCAAAAATAAATCAAAACGTTACAAAAACACATGTTATAAAAAGGAAAGTCCTATGATTGCTTTATCACAGTTTCACATTTTTGATGCACTCTGCAGCAGTTTTCAGCTCATGTATGAGGGTATCAAGTTTAGCATTGGAAAGGGTGCAGTGTGTTCCATTAATTGTTAGGTTTAGTAGAGGTTGCCCCACATCTCCCTCCTTACTGTCAGTTACGATGTAGTCAACCGACCTGGTGGGGTAAACGAGTGGGTATAACATAACCGGATGATGGAATCTATGATGGAAAATCAGCAAGCTGATATAGACTAGCCCTCCTCCCGATATGTTTTATACAAGAAAGCAATAAAACTACCGGCCATACTTGAGCCAGGCGCCTTCGGGGCGCAGTTCGAGGTACAGTCGAACCAAACCGGCCATAAATAGGAGGCACCTACCAATCGATTGTGGGTGGTGGAAGACGGAGGGTAAGTTTCCTAAGAGCTTCACTCCCATCTTCACAGTAATCAGTGTAGGCTTTAGTCAGTGCAGTGGCATGCTCCTGAGGAGTGAGTGGGGTGTAGGGGTAAATAATAAATATATCATGTATCAGCTAGTTCAAAGAACAACTCTAATTTGGTGTTTATGGGGAGTGTATGGGGAGTCTACATTGCAGACACTAGACCTAAAACACACATATCACAACACGCATCACATACCTTTGGGAACCCCAGTTGTTGCAGCTCACTATCAAGAGATGCAGGATCGACTGAACTTCTCAGTGAGCTCTCCAAGATGAACCGTATACACGCAACCATGGCCTTTACATCAGAGAGAGTCAACTTCCCCTGGTCTGTTAGCTTTGTTAACATTTCATATTTCAGTGAGTCCGTCCCTATATTTTTCATTATCTGTAAAAAGGGAATCAACAGTTGTCAAGAAATGATAAAGTGATAAGTGATCAAAGAATTACAAAGAGTGAAGAATGAGATGAGCAAGAAATTAATTGTGGCAGTTCATTGTGATAATGATTCACCGTGATTACAATGTACAATTTATTACCTGTACACAGATGAGTTTTAGTTTTACAGATGACAGCCGGGAGATGGTCGCTATTTCTGCCAACACCCAATCTGGACAATCTTCGCCACCCCGAAACCGGAATAACATGATCTGTGATATAGTTAGGGAGGTTGAAACCGCAATCTGAATCAAGAGATTGACCAGACATAGATCAGCACATGTGAAAGTAAAGTAAACACCCAATTTTGTGGTAAAAATTTCAGGTTAAAACGGTGGATAAAAATAAATAAGTTAAGCAAATCGCCACACATATTACTCAGTGTTCTCCGGTGTTAAACCATTGTTTGTGGGCGCTGATTCCTTCTCTACAACTGGAGCAGCAGCAGTTGTAACAGTAGGCACGGAATCATGCTCAAAGATACCGGGTATCAGCTTCGTACAACTGAGAATAAAACCTCCTCCAATCTGCATCCTCATATCAGGATGAGTCCTCCCTGGCAAGACCTGTATCTCTCTATACCACTGGTCCACCACGCTCAGATCGCTACACCCCTTAGCATTAACAAAGTTGGCACACGCCACGACTTGGGAGAGGTACTCCGTGTGAATGACACACTTCCCAGATGCTCGGAGGAGATCCCAGGCTAGTTCGAGCACCGGGAAAGGGTCATAATGTGCGGATATGATTAGTGAGTCATATTTTCCTTCTTTCAATTCCTCGCAAACAGGCTGATATTTGTTCCAATCCTCCACTCCTTGTTCTCGTTTCCGTTTACCCAGCTCCGTCACAACCTCCTCAACTTTATTCTCCTCTTTTTGCTCCTCTTCCTTCCATTCAGGATCGGTGCGGGCCAGGAATTTGAGGGGGTAATACCTGACCACGGCCCTCTGAGCGGCGGTAAGGTCCAACCAAACAGTGAACATACAGTGGGGTTGTCTCTGTTCGTATATTTGAACAGCACAACCCTCTCCATCGAGCCGCTGAGCTATGGCACTAGTTAGCAGGTCGTCCCCTGTTTCTGCAACCAAGACCCGGCTACCAGACCAAATATTGCCGACACTCACAATCTTCCCAAGGATATCAGGTCGGAGTTTACTTGTGGGGGAGGTGCAGAACAGTCTGGTCGAGGGACGTCGGACTATGATTCCCGGCTGGTGTTTACTCATCTTCTTCTTTAGCCATTTTGCCTTTGAGAACTCTGTTTTCTGGTTAAAACTGGAACTATTCTCACGGAGAGTCCTGATAATCTCCTCCCCAGCTACCCCACTCGCCTTCATCCCCTCGATGTCATCCTGTGAGAGAGACTGGACAGTCCCATCATCCTTTATGAACTCGTTCGTCTTGTCACAGTTTAGAACTGGCTCCTCCAGGCTGGGCTGCTCCTGGACCTTACACAACTGGGACTTTTCTACCCTGTAGGTATGGTTGAATCGCTGGCCAATCAGGGAATCAGGATTGAAGGAGAAGGGTTTGAGGAATACTTTCTGGTGTTTGGGTAGCCGGACACACTTTTGTTCCGATGTTTTTGTGTTGATAAAAAGGACGTGCTGGCCCGACTGAATGACCGACATTTTGCCTAAAGGGATAGATAATAAATTAACAGGTTAAGAGGTGAGAAGGACCAAAAATAACATTACAAACAAAAACACCATGGCTGCATTCTGCAATGGCCTCGTTTATCTAAAATGTCCGCCAGGTCAGAGCAACATTCCGGTGGACCGCCAGACGATTTGAGGCAGCCTGATATGAATTGTCTTACTTCTTCCACTGACACTACTTTCTCTGTTATATTTAGCCAGCAGCCAGCAGGAGGACGACAAAGAGGCGAAAAACACACGGGACCAGT
>AVPN01001173.1:11997-27282 GCA_000695325.1 Pleurobrachia bachei
TCTCTCTCTCTTTCCCTCTTTCTCTCTCTCTTTCCCTCTTTCTCTCTCTCTTTCCCTCTTTCTCTCTCTCTTTCCCTCTTTCTCTCTCTCTTTCCCTCTTTCTCTCTCTCTTTCCCTCTTTCTCTCTCTCTTTCCCTCTTTCTCTCTCTCTTTCCCTCTTTCTCTCTCTCTTTCCCTCTTTCTCTCTCTCTTTCCCTCTTTCTCTCTCTCTTTCCCTCTTTCTCTCTCTCTTTCCCTCTTTCTCTCTCTCTTTCCCTCTTTCTCTCTTTCTCTCTCTCTCTCAATTCACGCCCTCTCCTCCCCTCGCCATCTCTCTCCCGGATTTCTCCTTTGCTGTAATTCGCCTCTTCCCTATCCCTAGCTCTTTCCCTGGGCTTCTCGAGAAGAGAACTCTTACCACACACATACAGAACACACCCATATCCTTGCTGTAAGCGGCGGCGAGTTGCGCTAAGTTACAAACCACACTGTTGTCAGTCAGGAGTCTGCGCGCTGACTCTTGCTGTTTAGTTCTTCAAGATGGCTGGCGTGTGTGTTCGCCTGTCCTCTCTGATGTTTGCTGTCTCTCTCCATCTCTGTGTATTGCTCTCCCATCCCTCTCTGTCTCTCTCTCCCTCTCTCTCTCTAGTCTCTCTGTCATGCTCTTTCTATAGAATGCTCTCTATCTCTCTCAAGCTTGATGTCTTGTAACATGTTTGCGTGTGGTCTCTAATTTCATTATATCTCCCTCTATAAACACAATTCCTCTCTCATCTCACTCTCTCAGTGGTCTCATTTACCCAACCCCTGTTTCCTGACGTCAGTTAGACGCCGGTGTCTAATGATGGGGTCGTTCACGTGACAATCACGTGTGGTAGTTAATTAGGGTCCACCAATTAGCGACTATCTAATTAACCCCTATCTTTTGGGCAATCTGTCAATTCATAAAGGTGTGCAAGTGCATCACTCGACTACACGTTTTATTTAGTGACACAGTGTTGCTGTTTCTCGTATCAGTGCTGAAAATACCTCTGATATATTTTGCTGCATGTAGTGATCTGTTGATGTAGCCGTTTTGATATTTTTGATAGTTTGAAACTTTTTTCATCTGTATTACTCCCTCTGTTCCCTTGTAGTTGTAGCTCTTTTTATTGCTGTATTATTGCTAACCCCCTTGTTCCCTTGTAGTAGTAGCCGTATTTACTTTATTCCATTCAACTCATTGCTAACCCTAGTATAATATCGTTCCATTATGGTTACTGATTACTAACCCCCTTCCTTCTCTTCCAATTGTAGCTCCCTGTAGCGGGATCCTCCCCCCCTTTTCACACAACATGAATCCTCGAAAGAAGTTCAAGCAGCGGAACACCAACTCTAACTCTGAGAACGAATGTCCATCCTCCCCCAACGCGAGGAGCAACCGTTCAACACAGAAGAGAAGCAATCCCTGCCCACCACAAAATAACAAATCCCCCTGCAAAAAGGAACAACAAAACAACGGATCCCCTCACAAGCAGTCCAAGCGACCCCAGGCATTGTCGCTGAGCGAAAGCAGCAATTCTTCTCCCCACACCCCAAATCGTTCCTCACCGACCAACTCGAGGCGATCAACCCCTCCCAGGAGCAGACACCCCCGAAACCATCAACAACCAATGGTATCGGATTTCGCCAGCCCCAAGTTGTCCTACACAAGCCCGAGTGCGACGGAAGTTCCACTTCCACCGACTCATTGGTTTAGTGGGAATGTAATGGCATCGGGTAGTTGTGCTCGGGAACTTTTTTCAGAAAATACCATCTCAGCTCAGCTTAAAACCATTCTGAATGTAATGTAAGGAATGCAGTGTATAGCATACTGTGGTTATGTATGCGTGGGAGATGAGATGATAATGATGATAATAGGATATATGATGATCTGATCATATTGTGTTTTATTCCATCACTACAGAGAGAGGTTATATAATCTTGATTATTGTTTTCATTTTCTTGTGCTAATGTATTTTCATGTGTGTGTAACGTGTGTCGGGAGAGACAGGATATATAATTGATTTACCTATCTTTTTCTTCACGCACATGTACACACACGCGATGGTTTGTTTTCACTTGATGTATGACAGCAATGTTTTTTCGAATGAGATATATGAGTCAGGAAGTGAGATAATTGCACATGATCCTGGCTCTGATCACAGAAACAGGGGGTGTGTGAATCAGTGAGTTTTAGATGGTATTGTTTGTCATTATTTGGCGGTGATATGTTAAGTCAGGTATATTGGAAACACGAACACGGAATTGTTGACAGTTTGAGAGAGTGTACTTTCTCGAGGTTGATGCTTCTTTTCACCTCAAGAACAAATTGTACGCTGTCTCAAAGTGGCCCAATTCCTTGTTTATTTTGCCGTTCATTTTCAACTTTCAGTTATTGGTTGATTTGATACTTTGCACTCAGAGGACTAGTTTCATCTTCTTTAGGGACTAGTCCTTACATTTCGAGTGTGTTCCAATAACTGAAAGTTGGAAATGAAATATCTATCTGGTTTTACTGATTGCCCTATTAGAACCAACTAATGCTCACTGTTTCCTGAGATACCCCCGATTTATATTTCTGTCCCCCTTTTCAATATGGAACACCAACATCTAGTTCCCTTTCCCCCTTTAAAACATCCCCTTTCTAAAAACCCGGAATTGTGTACGTTTCTAAACCCGTTTATGGTTCCGTTAGCGTCCTAGTGTGGCGCCGAGAGAAATATAGCACCCTGTTGGAGGTGCTTATTTCCCAAACTTTAACATCCCTGCAACGAAATCTTGATAGCAAATGTGTTTTAACCTGTTTTTTGTACTATAAATTCTTCTCTCAACTATATATTCTATAATTATTATATATATTGCATCTATAAGTTCCAAAGTTGTGTTATTATTAAAGACCGTTAGTGTGTGTATGTGCACCAACTCTAACTCTGAGAACGAGTGCCCATCCTCACCAAACACGAGGGGCAACCGTTCAACACAGAAGAGAAGCAACCCCTGCCCACCACAAAATAACAAATCCCCCTGCAAAAAGGAACAACAAAACAACGGATCCCCTCACAAGCAGTCCAAGCGACCCCAGGCCCTGTCGCTGAGCGAAAGCAGCAATTCTTCTCCCCACACCCCAAATCGTTCCTCACCGACCAACTCGAGGCGATCAACCCCTCCCAGGAGCAGACACCCTCGAAACCATCAACAACAACAAATGGTATCGGATTTCGCCAGCCCCAAGTTGTCCTACACAAGCCCGAGCGCGACGGAAGTCCCCCTTCCGCCGACTCATTGGTTTAGTGGGAATGTAATGGCATCGGGTAGTTGTGCTCGGGAACTTTTTTCAGAAAATACCATCTCAGCTCAGCTTAAAACCATTCTGAATGTAATGTAAGGAATGCAGTGTATAGCATACTGTGGTTATGTATGCGTGGGAGATGAGATGATAATGATGATAATAGGATATATGATGATCTGATCATATTGTGTTTTATTCCATCACTACAGAGAGAGGTTATATAATCTTGATTGTTGTTTTCATTTTCTTGTGCTAATGTATTTTCATGTGTGTGTAATGTGTGTCGGGAGAGACAGGATATATAATTGATTTACCTATCTTTTTCTTCACGCACATGTACACACACGCGATGGTTTGTTTTCACTTGATGTATGACAGCAATGTTTTTTCGAATGAGATATATGAGTCAGGAAGTGAGATAATTGCACATGATCCTGGCTCTGATCACAGAAACAGGGGGTGTGTGAATCAGTGAGTTTTAGATGGTATTGTTTGTCATTATTTGGCGGTGATATGTTAAGTCAGGTATATTGGAAACACGAACACGGAATTGTTGACAGTTTGAGAGAGTGTACTTTCTCGAGGTTGATGCTTCTTTTCACCTCAAGAACAAATTGTACGCTGTCTCAAATTGGCCCAATTCCTTGTTTATTTTGCCGTTCATTTTCAACTTTCAGTTACTGGTTGATATGATACTTTACACTCAGAGGACTAGTTTCATCTTCTTTAGGGACTAGTCCTTACATTTCGAGTGTGTTCCAATAACTGAAAGTTGGAAATGAAATATCTATCTGGTTTTACTGATTGCCCTATTAGAACCAACTAATGCTCACTGTTTCCTGAGATACCCCCGATTTATATTTCTGTCCCCCTTTTCAATATGGAACACCAACATCTAGTTCCCTTTCCCCCTTTAAAACATCCCCTTTCTAAAAACCCGGAATTGTGTACGTTTCTAAACCCGTTTATGGTTCCGTTAGCGTCCTAGTGTGGCGCCGAGAGAAATATAGCACCCTGTTGGAGGTGCTTATTTCCCAAACTTTAACATCCCTGCAACGAAATCTTGATAGCAAATGTGTTTTAACCTGTTTTTTGTACTATAAATTCTTCTCTCAACTATATATTCTATAATTATTATATATATTGCATCTATAATTTCCAAAGTTGTGTTATTATTAAAGACCGTTAGTGTGTGTATGTGATGTGTGCGTGTCTCACGGGTGTATGTTTGTGTGTGTCAGTTGTCCCTGACATCCCTATCCTTCTTTTAAAGGATGTCAGAAGGGGACAGCTGTAGTGTTTCTGTTGTACTTGTACATATTACTGTAACATCTCTCTCAGAATGTTTTTGACTCGATCGTTTGTGTGTCTAATCTGTGAGATGAGTATTACTTCCCTCTTTTCTACAAGAATTTGAGAGAAACCACATACACTATCAGAAACGGGGATATTAATAAACCCGGACTGTAGTATTTGTTGGTGGATTTATATCACATCCTCTCTGTTCTTGTATGACATGTGGAGAGAAATTACTTCTCCGGCTGTGTGTTTGTTTGTGTATGTTTCTGTTAGTTTGGTAATGTCTCATTCATCCATTCATTTTCCAATCATTCCCTAATTTAGTATCGTAATTATCTACCGAAGTCGCTTTAAAATTTCAATTTAAAATTCGAGACATTACCATTCTTTGTTTTTATCACTCTTACCCACTCTCCTCTTTTTTACGGTGTGTTTGACACCAAATGAACCATGGTAGTAATAGTAGTAAATTTATTGGGAACCGCTGAAAGGCGCCCGCCCCCTCTTCCACTAGCCCCTCTTTTTGCTGTTCAATATACATATGATGCAAAGATAACTTTCTGCGAGTTTTGGTCTGTTTTCTGGTTGGTCTAATATTTTTCCCATCAGAAAATTGGCCAGCTCCACACGAAGTTTCATTTGAGCGTTATGATTATATGCCAGTTACCCATGAGTTTTAGTGGGAATTTTACCTCTACATTTTATCGAACAAGTGTTTTCTTTCTGTGGCAGAGGGTGCGTCTTTTGGTTCTCTCTTTCTCTAACTTATTCGATGTGCTTGAGGTATATATGTGTGTCTGTGTGTGTGGGGGCTAAATTAAGGGAGTGGTTTGTGTCAAAGGGGTTACTCAACCCCTCCCTGTCTGACCCTCCCTCTCAATATTTAACCCCCATCACCCAGCCACACCACTTGTATATTTCAATGTTGCTGAGAATTGGTTTTTACGGGGCATGACCGTTGATCGGTGTGAATCTGTCCCAGTGTATATAATGTTGCATTTTGTACCATTAAGTTCCCATGACAACACCTAATTTGGTCAGTGATGTGGGGCCGGGGTTTGGTGTTTGTGAGTGGGTGTGTCTGTCGGTTTTACTGCCTTGGTTTACCTCTACAAGGCACCGACACATTCACAAAACACACTTACTTACAGACACTCATATTGTGTACAGGGTGGGGCAAAATAAAGTGACACTTTGTCCAAATGTGCACTTTATTTTGGAACACTCTGTACACAACCCGCTTCCATTGCTAGCATTTTGTTATTGTTGTGGGTGGTCAATGTGCGACAAACCCCCTATATAATTATTGAATCAGTACGGTGGGATAGTATCGTGTATTCTTCTACCTAATCTACGAGATCAAATGTGATTAAAATTGTTGGTCCACACTTGTCTAAGAACCTCAATTTTATTCACAGCAACTCTAGGTGAGAGGTAGAAGAATGCACGATACATCTACCAAGTTTGATGTTATATATTAATTGATATGATTATAATAGTAGAGATCCAGAGAGAAAGAACCAGATCTGTGGAAATATATGTGTGAGGAGAGAGAGGTTTGAGATAGTGGTAAATCTCTAATTGTATTGTATGTGCATGTGAGTGTAAAACGGTCAGTGCGATATGGATAAGGTTTTTCGTATTCAAAATTACACGATCCAATATATGAGAGATGAGAGATCAAGTGGTGTATGTATTGTGGGCGTGAGACACATGACACCCATCATATCACATGTATCGGTCATTAAGTTTCAGAATCTTTGAAACTATTTAACTTTAATTTTTCTGAATATTACGATTGAAATGAAGATATTATTAAAATGTGCGTGTAACATCAGAAATAATAATTCACGAGAAGAAGGAAGCGAGAGAGAAGGAAAAGAGAGAGCTGTATGCAAATCTGATGTGACGATGTTTTATTTCCAATGTCCAATGCCACACACTCCTCATTTCCTCCTTTCCATCTTGTGTACTGTACAAGATAGAAGTGGATAGGAGTGTGGTATTTCCAGGATCTACCGATTTAGGCGCCGCAAGTGAGCAGATTAGAGAGGATCAGAGTTATTATTATTTTGAATTATATCCCAACATCTGCCCCACAATTTGATGACGATTTGTAACATCACCTTTCTTTCCCCCATCTCTCTATATTCCTCCCCCAATATGTATAATATTGTTTACTGACGTGCATATATATATGAATCTTATGACGTGCAAGAGAAGACGTTATTAGAGAAGAATTAAAGAGAGAAACAGGTTTAAAATGTTTTGCAATTTTATGACAGGTTTTGTTGTGTCCAAACTGTGTTTGTACACAATTCCATTTCTTTTTTCCCCCAAAAACAAACAAACAACTCGTTTATCTTTGTTCCTTGTAGCCTAGCAAAATCTGGCAGGATTGTTGCGAATTGGAGACAACAAAACGTGTCCTAATTTCAAGGGATGGGTTGGGTTTCACTCGGCTGCGCGGACAGATTACCACCCTTCCGCCGCGCAACTCCCAAATGCTGCCCATGTGTACTTTACTTTGATGGCCGGTTACCGCGCGCACCACCAACAAATCCCGCCATACACAGCGGATTCAACCACGGATTTTGGAGCAACTTGTTGAAAGAACTTGGCAAAGTAAAACAGTGTAGTTTTCACATAGTTAACTTAAATATATTACGTAAATACACAAGCTTGTATACTAAATAGCAGAGGGACCGCATTTTAAGGTGATAAAGTTAGAGCATGATATATTGTTGAGTAAATATAAAGTAGATTAATACTGCTTTATACTAGGTCGCGGTCCGATCTAAAGTGCAGTATGATAACACACTAAACTCTAAATAACAACTGCTCTATTAGTAATGTAATAAGTAGTATCAATAAGGTACCCTTGATAGTACATGTTTTTAGACCCGTTTTAAAACTGTCAAGTATATAATAGCATGCTCGACCCTCTTATAACGCGAAGAGGGTTAGAACATAACAAATCAATCACTGTTGGGCGATACTCAAACACACTGTGGTATTTCCAGGATCTACCGATTTAGGCGCCGCAAGTGAGCAGATTAGAGAGGATCAGAGTTATTATTATTTTGAATTATATCCCAACATCTGCCCCACAATTTGATGACGATTTGTAACATCACCTTTCTTTCCCCCATCTCTCTATATTCCTCCCCCAATATGTATAATATTGTTTACTGACGTGCATATATATATGAATCTTATGACGTGCAAGAGAAGACGTTATTAGAGAAGAATTAAAGAGAGAAACAGGTTTAAAATGTTTTGCAATTTTATGACAGGTTTTGTTGTGTCCAAACTGTGTTTGTACACAATTCCATTTCTTTTTTCCCCCAAAAACAAACAAACAACTCGTTTATCTTTGTTCCTTGTAGCCTAGCAAAATCTGGCAGGATTGTTGCGAATTGGAGACAACAAAACGTGTCCTAATTTCAAGGGATGGGTTGGGTTTCACTCGGCTGCGCGGACAGATTACCACCCTTCCGCCGCGCAACTCCCAAATGCTGCCCATGTGTACTTTACTTTGATGGCCGGTTACCGCGCGCACCACCAACAAATCCCGCCATACACAGCTGATTCAACCACGGATTTTGGAGCAACTTGTTGAAAGAACTTGGCAAAGTAAAACAGTGTAGTTTTCACATAGTTAACTTAAATATATTACGTAAATACACAAGCTTGTATACTAAATAGCAGAGGGACCGCATTTTAAGGTGATAAAGTTAGAGCATGATATATTGTTGAGTAAATATAAAGTAGATTAATACTGCTTTATACTAGGTGGAGCGGTCCGATCTAAAGTGCAGTATGGTAACACACCAAACTCTAAATAACAACTGCTCTATTAGTAATGTAATAAGTAGTATCAATAAGGTACCCTTGATAGTACATGTTTTTAGACCCGTTTTAAAACTGTCAAGTATATAATAGCATGCTCGACCCTCTTATAACGCGAAGAGGGTTAGAACATAACAAATCAATCACTGTTGGGCGATACTCAAACACACTTGACAGCCAGGGTCTGATAAACAATACTATACAAGGCATACCTCAATATGGTTCAGCACCGAGAAATAATGCTAAGGTTAAGTTAAACACAGAGCCAAACATTCCTTCTCTTTCTCTTTGCAATATGGTATATTTTCTCTCTCTCTCTATTTCTCTCATCTCTTTCTCTCTCATATCTCTCACTCTCTCATTTCTCAGCTCTCTCTCTCTCTCGCAATGATGTGCAGTGGTGAAAGGAAAAAATGTAATCCATGTCAAAATAATAATGATGTTAACATAAGATAATCTAAATATCTAAATAGTAATGTCGGATTTTTTGAAGTTGTCACCCCCTTTGCTTTAGACTTCTTGTGTGCGGAATGTTTTTGCATTCGCATCAAAATTGATAAATTTCACATGCGCAGTCATTTGACAACTTCAAAAATCCGAAATTACAGCCAAACCACGATTTACTCGACCGCTCGGGCATTAGCATGGTAAACCAAAGGTCTGACAGTATAGGATAAATCTTGACTTGTATAAAACACAAACGCGAATACATATTAGGAACCGAAACCAGTAAACAACCAATCAGAACTCGTTATTTAGGTCACGTGACTGGTTATCAGCCAATCACGGACCAATATTTCCTGATTCGGTCGGCTCCTGTAACATATAGCCATGTAGACATCAACACACATGGAGACACAAAGTACACATTCACACTTGCAACATTAGGAAACGTATGAAACACGGATTTCTCTCCCAATTCTAACAGTAAATCTCCTCGATATAACATTTCGGGTCAGGATCAGATGTACGAGGTGTGATTTACTGTTGCAGTTATTTTCATATTTTCTCTCAATCAAACACGTTATCACGAGAATTTCAGTCGCCATTTCTATCACGCCTTTCTCGTGATATTTCCACTACTGAGTGAACAAACACTCTCTGTTTCTCTCAAAAAGTTATCCAAGCTCCTCTTTTCAACAGATAATACCAGAGAGGGCACGACAACAACTATCCATGATAGCAGAATTCTAAAGCCCGGTCAGAACATGGGCCTGGCATGGGGCCAATCAACAATGATATCGTCACATCAGGGGGTCGACTAGTCAAGACCACTATCGGTGGGTATTCTTTTTAGCAGCATGGACCGTTCACCGATAGTGTTCTTGACTGAACAGGGAGGGGTTTGTCCATGTTACATGCAACAACGATCGTCACATCAGCAACAGGTAGGGGAGGCAACAGGGAACTTGTTCGTTCTAGCTAGAAGATGAGGATGTTGGAGCACTGCTACTGGGTGGTCCTCCTCCATTGGGTGGTGGTGGTATGTGCAGCACCTGGGAGAGAGATGAGGGTTGTAAAATATCTGGGTAGCACTTGAGAGATTAGGATAGGAAGTGGGCAGTTGGGGTGAGACTTGTAAATTAGGCATACATCTAGAGACTAAATGACCATAATATGTTCGTTACCTTGTGTATACTTCCGAATGCCAGGCACCTCAAACTATACTGTGCATACTCGATCAACCTCTCCTTGTCCTCCCTCTCCACCCCCTCCAGTAGGTTAGTGGGTGTTTTCTGCCAGGGGGCACTCAGCGTCTCCTCAAGACACCCACCCACTGACAAAACTTCAAGAAGGCGTCGCAGAATGAGGGTTGGGGCTACATTCTTGACGTGTGCAAAGGTACGGAGGGCCTTAAAGACAAGCACTTGCAACGCTTGTATTGTCAGCAACTAAATGGGATTGAGGTGTTAGAATTTCATTTCGAAGAGGATGGAGATAGTAGAGGGTATGGAACTAGTGTGAGTTGCTGGAGAAAATTAGACAAATCTTCAATATGCGGGGCCCTAATGTACAAATAATGTATGCCATCTTCACTTCAATATATACTCACAGATAGAGGACAATCAGATTCCTGTCGGAGAGAGGATATGAGTCGGAGGACAATAACGGCTGCTGTGTTAGGTTTTAGGTGCATCCTGTACCATCCTGCTTCGTTGACGTCAGACATGGTCTCCAGGCAACACTTCCTATCCAGAACCTGTGTGGTTAGAGGGGTGATAGGGGGGTATTTTTATATAGTTTTTTTATCAGGAAAACATTTAGAACAGATATATGTAACAAAGCCAATGGATCGTTAAATAGCACCGCCCACGGGCTCCACCAACGTAGCATACAGGCCACAATGACAGGTGGCACCCACGGGGGTAATGGAACGTTTTATAAAAACTATGTTAATATTTACAAGGCACACTTTCCTCTGAGGGTTTAGGGGTGGATTGAATTGTTAGGGGTGTTAGATTTCTCTAATGCTGACTTAATTTGTTGTCGAGTGTAACTGACTAGAATAATTTAGGTTCAACAGGGGGCCGATCTACGATCCAAACAATTAAAAAACGCATACTCGACATTGTGGTAACTGGTAAGTAGCCTCACGAAATTATTGTGCATCAATACCTGAGCAGATGATATTATAAGTGCTAATTACTACTAATTGTGCTAACTACTATAAGATATGCTAATTACTACTAACTATGCTAGCTACTACTAAATACCTGAGCAGTAAGATCAGCCCGTGTTTCCTCCTCACTCAGTGTGGTATTAAAACCAAATGTCGGACTTGTCAGTCTAACATTAACCGCTAACACAGGCGGGTTGTCTCCCTTACTTTGTACTCTAAATCTAGTTCTCTCACACTGTAGTTCTAGATTCATATCATCGCGTGAGAAGAGCTCTTTGAACTTTGTAAACAGGGCGTGGAGTGTTCCCTGTTAGAGGGGAGAGTGATTAGTGATCAATTAGTAACCAGTAGTTAATTAGGATTCAGTTATTAGTAAACATTTAGTAATCAGCAGATAATTAAAACTCAGTGATTAGTAATCAAATTAACGCAATTAGTTAATTTCATACCAGGGTGGGTTTCTGTGAACAGAGCACAGCGATGTCAGCGTGTAGA
The DNA here is from genome assembly GCA_000695325.1 of Pleurobrachia bachei. Lineage (NCBI taxonomy): Eukaryota > Metazoa > Ctenophora > Tentaculata > Cydippida > Pleurobrachiidae > Pleurobrachia > Pleurobrachia bachei. The sequence continues at coordinate 23,553 of AVPN01001173.1, forward strand.
TTGTCACTTAACAGTATAGCCTTGGCTAAATCACCCGTCTTGTGTAGCTGAAAGGGATATGTGGTACTAAACAAATATCACATCTTGTCACAGGCAGATAAAGATAAAGAGAGATAAAGTCTAAAGAGATGGTCCTTGTCCCAGAGAACTAAAACTTCCTAGTTTTACTCGAGATAAAGATAAGGAGATAGAGATATTGTGGGAAACTAAGTTGGTGATAGGGAATGATACTCACAGTACTGATAACACTCGATGTTTTATCTCCAGATTCAGCTACCTCTCTCAACTTCGCCTCTACATCCGCAACCAATGCTGCAAAGAATTGAACATTATTTGTCAGTTTTAACAGTGTAACTAGGTTCCTCGGGTACTAACTACTACTACGGTTTACACATAATTGTAGACACACACACAACTTACTCTGTAGTGCCTCCAAGTGTTCCTCTGTGGGGCTGACCATGGTTTGTTTCTGAATCACAAGGAACTCATCCAACCTAGGACACAGAAACCTCCCATTATCCTGTCTTGGCGGGGGTAGGTGGGGTGGGGGTATGGCTGGTTCTGGCAACCCCAATTTCTTACAACTCTCCCTCTCTTTCCGCAATCTCTCCTCGTATTCTAGCAGTAGCTTCTTTCTCACGGTGTCGTTCTGAGCCCAGGAAGACTGGTCGTTACCATGCCACTCCTCCTCAGCCCTCCACCGGTACTGTTCCCAGACCTGACGGTAATTAGGGGATAATTTATTAATTATTTGAGAGGAACCATGTACCGGTACTGTTCCCAAACCTGACGGTAATTAGGAGATAATTAGGGAATAATTAGGGGTTGACTAACTATTTCGGAGGAACCATGTACTGTTCCCACACCTGTTTGAAAGGATAATTAGCAGTATTTTAAAAGTAGTTTTATTCACAATTACCTGCCACCGGTTCTCAGCAAGTGATCTCCTTCTCTCTGCTTCCTCGGCCCTTCTTCTCGCTTTTTGTTCCGCCAGCTTATCCCTCTTATTAGGCTGCATCTCTACACGAAGAGTGGGGTCGTAGTTCTTCTTATAGTTGAGACGGTGTCTCCTGCCTTTTAGGTGGAGGTCTTTCGCGAGGTCATCGTTGAAGGCACAGTCACACATCCGACAGTGGTAAATAACCTGAGAGAGAGATGGAATGAAAGAGGGCAATGGTGAATGGGAGGGAGAGAGTGAGTGAGTCAGAAAAGGAGAAGAAGAAAGATCATCAATGTACCAGGTACCTTGGTAGATTTGGTAGAGTCGCTCCTAATCTCGATCAGGTTTGCACCCACGATTGGCACGACCTGTTTTGCTTCCGTGTTACCCGTTATCTCCGGTGCAGGCACCTCCTTACCCAGCTCCTTGTAGAGCTTCTCAGCTTTATAGTGTTTCACGCCTGATGAGGGGGGGGGAGATTAGCGGGAGATTGGGGGGAATTGGAGCAGAAATCAGTCTTTCGAACCGGAACCATGCCAGTTCTCAATTATTTTTTTGGTCCTCAATTGAATGAAGTCCCTACCTTTCATGTGGGCATTGAAAGTTTCATCCCCAGTACAGGTAACTTCACATAACACACACCTAAAGAAATGAGTGAGGAAATAAGGAAAAATGGAGGAGAGAGGTGAGGGAGAAACAAAGATAGAGAGATACACGACGTAGTTCACACATCCACCCACCTAAATGAGACCCTTCCTTCTCCATCCGGATCAGGTTCCTGTTTCTCCTGTTTGCCCAGGGCCTCCCTCTTCTTGTGACGCTGTCCCTCCAGGTGGTCTTTGTACGTTTTAATACTTGCACATGATACCTGATTAGGGGAATTTAGATGGGTATTGGCAGAGAGAAACTGAGAAGACCGGTGATATAAAATCGAGATTATGAAGAAAAACAAGCTCATTCCCACACGGGTGTCACTCAAACCGGTCGCGGTCATTACCTTGCATATTTCACACAGGTGAATCTTCTTCACGAACGGTACAATTCCCGGTCTTGACGATGATACTGGTACACTAGTACTATGATTAGTAGTACCACCACGTTTGAAACTCCCACCAGTTGCCATTCCACCGCTACACTCCCCATTTGATTTCCGGTCCCGTAGTGAGAGTGCGGATATCCGGGATTTGGTGGGCATGATGTTTGGTTTGGGCATAGGCCGAGAGGGAGGGGGACGACGGGGATCCGGGGGAGGCGGCATGTCACTGAACTGGGTTTGGAGGGAGTCCAGGTGATCTGAGAGGAGATCAGAGTGATTAGTAAAATAGTAAAATTAGCAACCGCACCATTGTTACCATAGTTGCCATGGTTACCGGATAACAACACTCAAGGGATGTGCGATGGTTACCATGGTTACAGGACACTCACGGGATGTGCGATGGTTACTATGGTTACATGATACTCACGGGATGTGCGATGGTGGTGGGAGGGTGTTCCCGCGGTGGGAGTTGACATGGGTGATGGTCTGATCATCTGCTGCTTAGTAGTGAACATCTGGTGTTGCTGTGGGGGCTGTTGTTGGGGCGGTTGTTGTTGTAGTTGTACAGACTGGACACCACCACCGTGATTTAGGACCTGGAATAATTGGTGATGAAATAATGGTAAATACCCAGCTAAAAGAGTCTAGGTGCAATCAAACTTGCCAAGATCAGTACTGATATTTCTTTCTTCTTGAATCTCAGTGACAATGCCATTGGTTTTTTGGGCCTTGGCCAAGGTCCCAAAAATCATTATTACCTGTAGCCTGTTGCTGTTATCAGCGTGTGTTGAGTACCCATTAACCACATCTATTTTCTGTTGGAAGCCCCCACCACTACTATTCCTCTGCTGTTGTTGCTGTTGTTGTGCTGCAACAGCTGCCTGTTGAGCCGCTGCAACCTGTTGTAGTTGAGCAACAGCCTGGAATTGTGCCATTTGCTCCTGGTACGCCTGGAAGAAGGGGGATTTATTGATTACACAGTTACATAGTAACTTACAAAGGACCCTCAACTATCATATTTTGTACCTGGGCATATATTTTATCTGTTTGTCTGTCTGTTTGTACCTAAACTTATGTTTGTTTGTTTTTACCTGGGCATGTTTGTAGAGAGCATTACTCTCGTAAGAAGCTGCTGCTGCTGCTGGTAGTCCGCTGGCTCCTGCCCCAGCCGCCCCGAATGTGCCAGTTCCAGTTGCTGTGTTGTGGTACGGCGGAGACTGGTATCTGAGAATGTGTGAGTCCAATTAAAATATATCTGAATTGGGTGTTAATGAGAGTCCAATAAACACATTTGCACCCCAAAATCAAATAATAACAAACATCACCAATACATAAGAGCAACCTACCCTCGTTGTAGAACGTTAGCAGCTGCAAGTTGCTGCTGGACCTGCTGCATGGATAGTGCCGCTGCTGCTGCTGCCGCTGAGTTACCCCCACCTCCCCCTGCACTACCCGCTGAGGGTTGCAGGTGGGACTGTGGGGTGTAGTGATGTGACTGGGGTGGATACAGGGTGGCCGCTGAATTACCTTGTAGCGTCTGGAAGGCTTCCGTCTAGATGGGGAAACATGGGGGTGTTAGATAAAGGAAGAGTGGGGCTGCCAAAAGAAGACTCTGAGGAGTCACAATCTTCACTGTCATAGTTTGTAACCGAACTATCTTTCATTCAGATACAGAGAGAATAAGGGTCGGGTACTAGACAATTGCAACTAAAGTCGGATTTTTTGAAGTTGTCACCCCCCTTTTGTCGCGCGGC
>AVPN01001174.1:12527-27459 GCA_000695325.1 Pleurobrachia bachei
TCTCTCTCTCTCTCTCTCTCTCTCTCTCTCTCTCTCTCTCTCTCTCTCTCTCTCTCTCTCTACTATGTAAACTCTGTTCATCACTATATCATTTCCATTATACCATCCCTTTTAATAAGTTCTCAATATCTCTCAGAACTAATATTTATCGGTTAATGTTGTGTCTTCCCCTTTCTTTCACTGGTCGCCACTTCTAGTATTTAATATCGTTATGTTGTCTCTTTTAAGCGCCATCAACACATGTTTTATACCATGTCCAATACTGTGTTTACCATGTGCAGTTTACCACGTGTCATTATCAACTATTATCGCACACACATAATATTTGTGATGGTGACATAGTGGCATCAAAACTGTTGTTGTTACGGTCTTCCCTGTGTATAATTCCTTGAAAAACTTGTGCCCTTGATCGCGGGGAAAAGAGTGTTTGGGGCAATCCAAAGTGTTCTCAGTATCTTGCAATCAGTTGTATCTCAGTATTTGCAATAAGTTGTTTTTACACTGCAGTTTGGTATCATACATTTCTCTAACCTAACTTCCCTCCCCTTTCTAGCTACCAGATTATATCCCTCTTTTCTAATAGTTTCTCTAACCTGACTACATAATAATATTTACAACTTGACTACATTTCTCTAACTCCTAGCTACCAGATCCCAACATGTATACCAGCGTTGAGCCCTTCACAACTCCTATCATCTGTGCCAAGATCCACTGTATGGCGTGGTTACCCGATGCAGACGGCGGAGGCCTTCTTGCTACAGGTAATTTTATTCCTTATTTGGTAATGTTTCCATATTTGGGTATGGTTGGTTTCCTTATATGGTAGGGGACCATGGTTTTCAGAAGTAGGAACCTCGTTTGCCGCACATAACCAACCTAATTGGGTGGTGTTATTCTTTCAACTAATTGACATCCCCCTAATTAGTAACACAAATATACGAGGTTTCAATCTCAACTAATTGACATCCCCCTAATTAGTAACACAAATATATAATGCGGTTTCAATTACACGTTATCCAATCATCACTATTTAACCCACACGTCACACATGACGCCCCTACCACTCTTTCCAAGCCCCTTCCAAGCCCCTTCTCCCTTTTCTAATCCCCATCCTCTCTCCTTCCAAACCCCTTCTTCATTTTCCAACCCCATATCTTTCAGGAAACACCAGCTCGGCAGTATCTGTTGCCATAGTTAACGAGTCTGAAAAGAAGGGAAGCGCGAATGCACCATCAAACTCCTACAAAGTGTGCGTTCTAAAACGTGAGTATCATGGGGAACAAGTTAACAACCAATCAGTACTCGTTATTTAGGTCATGTGACGGGTTCGGGAGGTATCTGAATGCCTATACATAATCCCATAATTGGGGCAAAATGGGGCTGATTTTCTAGCTAAAATTCACTATCCAGTTTCAATATAGTTTCAGTAGATGCAACATTATCCACATGACGTCACACGTGACGTCACATTATTACACAGATGACCCCCTCATCATCATAACTCACAAAGGTTCCACTGCTCTCATTACACCATACAGCACAAAGGTTGGTTGCCATTCACATCACACTAAACACAACTCCATCTACCCACCTTGGGCCCACCTTGGGGTGTTCATGTGGGATCTTTACAAGCGTTGGGCTTCATCCAGAATCACTAAGAATCAGTCAACAAAATTAGCTTATGAAACACCCTGTAATACTAAGTACTAACTCCTCCTCCCTCCCCTCAGCGGTGCTCAGTTCAATCTCCCACCCTATCCGGCCCCAACTGAAGGACGTCACCCACGTGTCATGGAGCAGGAAGTACCAGTTCCTGGCTAGTTGCCATGGTTACAATCATGTCCTTATTTGGGATCGCCATGGTAACCGGGTTACCAACAAACCAGTCGTTATTATCAGGTTAGTTACTATGGTACGAATTGTGCATATAGCAGTGAATTTCTAAATTATTCTTCCCTGTAGCCCCTCTATCTGACACCCACTACCCCTATTCTAACACCCACTACCCCTATTCTAAAACCCCGCCCTCTCTAACACATTGCCCCCTCTCTAACACTAACCCTCTCTCTCCAGAGATGAAGTAGAGGACAGTAGCCGGGTAGTGCCAGCCTGTACAGTTAGATGGGCTAACACTCGACCCACCCTACTAATCACCTACGAAGATGGTGTTATGAAGTTGGTGAAAGTGACAAGTGAGACGAACAGCAGTCACATTAGTGTGGATAATATCAGCTTCTCGGTTAGTCGTTACTCGGTAAGAGTACTCTCTTCCTCTTTCTAGCACTCCTTTTCTAACACCCTCCTCCCCTTTCTAGCACCCCTTGCCTAACACCATCCCCTCCCCTTTCCTAACAACCCTTTCTAACACCCCCTCCCTAGGATGCCTACTACAGCAGCCACCAAGAACTACACCAAAACGACACAGAAATGAGGGAAGAGATCACACTGCGTTCAAGCTGCTGGTCCCACGATGACAGAGTTGTGTTCAGTGCGGCAGAGAATTGTACTGAGCTGGCAGTGACCAATGTCGCGGAGAGGAGACTGGTTGCTAAGATACCCATTGATATTCGAGTTGAGGTTAGTTGTACTTGAGGTGTACCTTTTTTCATCTCTTCACGTCCCCAGACCCCCATCTCTATACTAACGCCCCCTTTTATCCACGTCTCCATCCCTATCCCCTCTTGCCACCACTGACCCATCCCTAAACCCCTCCTCCCATCCCTGGCCCCATCCCTAACCCCTTCTTCTATCCCATCAGGAACTATTCTCCTGGTACTCCTGTGATCGCGGTCAGCTGATCTACGCCCACCACCCATGCTCAGCAGTTACAATCCTCACAGTCAACGAGAAATACGAAAAAATGGAAGAAAAGCTCGTCCTAACCCCGTTCAGTATTGGTACGGCGAAGGTGGCCGTGAGAGATACAGATGGATTGATGGCAATTGGAGGTCTGGTGAAAAGTGATGGTGCTTATAGTGTGAGAGTCTTTCATCATAGTGGGAGCTTGATGAAGCGAGTACCTACACCGTGCGATAAGGTATGTTGAGTTGATCTTTCAGTTAATAAAATCCCGAGTTTTAACTCCGAATCTAACACCGTTCCCCCTGTTCAACTGATCTCTGATTCTAACCCCTCCCCCCCCCCATTACACCATACAGCACAAAGGTTGGTTGCCATTCACATCACACTAAACACAACTCCATCTACCCACCTTGGGCCCACCTTGGGGTGTTCATGTGGGATCTTTACAAGCGTTGGGCTTCATCCAGAATCACTAAGAATCAGTCAACAAAATTAGCTTATGAAACACCCTGTAATACTAAGTACTAACTCCTCCTCCCTCCCCTCAGCGGTGCTCAGTTCAATCTCCCACCCTATCCGGCCCCAACTGAAGGACGTCACCCACGTGTCATGGAGCAGGAAGTACCAGTTCCTGGCTAGTTGCCATGGTTACAATCATGTCCTTATTTGGGATCGCCATGGTAACCGGGTTACCAACAAACCAGTCGTTATTATCAGGTTAGTTACTATGGTACGAATTGTGCATATAGCAGTGAATTTCTAAATTATTCTTCCCTGTAGCCCCTCTATCTGACACCCACTACCCCTATTCTAACACCCACTACCCCTATTCTAAAACCCCGCCCTCTCTAACACATTGCCCCCTCTCTAACACTAACCCTCTCTCTCCAGAGATGAAGTAGAGGACAGTAGCCGGGTAGTGCCAGCCTGTACAGTTAGATGGGCTAACACTCGACCCACCCTACTAATCACCTACGAAGATGGTGTTATGAAGTTGGTGAAAGTGACAAGTGAGACGAACAGCAGTCACATTAGTGTGGATAATATCAGCTTCTCGGTTAGTCGTTACTCGGTAAGAGTACTCTCTTCCTCTTTCTAGCACTCCTTTTCTAACACCCTCCTCCCCTTTCTAGCACCCCTTGCCTAACACCATCCCCTCCCCTTTCCTAACAACCCTTTCTAACACCCCCTCCCTGCAGGACGCCTACTACAGCAGCCACCAGGAACTACACCAAAACGAGACAGAAATGAGGGAAGAGATCACACTGCGTAGTAGCTGCTGGTCCCACGATGACCGAGCTGTGTACAGTGCAGCGGAGAATTGTACTGAGCTGGCAGTGACTAATGTCGCGGAAAGGAGACTGGTTGCTAAGATACCCATTGATATTCGAGTTGAGGTTAGTAATACTCTAGGTAGTTTGTTAGTAGAATGAAACATGTGCCCTTTTCCCTGGCCCCCATCCCTAACCCCCCCTGTCATCTATGGTCCCCATCTCTAACCCCTTCTCTCCTCCCTGGACCCCGTCCCTAACCCCTTCTATCCCCGACCCCATACCTATCAGGAACCATTCTCTAACCCCTTCTTCTATCCCATCAGGAACTATTCTCCTGGTACTCGTGTGATCGCGGTCAGCTAATCTACGCCCACCACCCCTGCTCGGCAGTCACAATCCTAACAGTCAACGAGAAATACGAAAAAATGGAAGAAAAGCTCGTCCTAACCCCGTTCAGTATTGGTACTGCCAAGGTGGCCGTGAGAGATACAGATGGATTGATGGCAATTGGAGGGTTGGTGAATAGCGATGCTGCTTATAGTGTGAGAGTCTTTCATCATAGTGGGAGTTTGATGAAGCGAGTACCCACACCTTGTGACAAGGTATGTTTAATTTCTCCTGAGTCATTTATTTATGAGGATTGAAGCTTTTAAAAAGCGTGTTTATAAGGTCCTAACGTTACATCTATTCCGAATCTAAGACCCTTGACCCTTCCCCTTCTCCATATATCACAAACCGACCCCGAAATCCGAATCTAACCCCCCTCCTGCCCCACGTGACCCCCACCACCATATATGGGCATCACGTGAATAAAACCCTTCCTCTCCTCAGCCGATAACAGCTCTCTGTTGGGTGGGTCGATCCTCTCTCTCCGTGGCCACCAAGAACCACGTCCATAACATCACCGTCAGCAAAACAATCCCTACCTTGGAATACCTCTCCAGTTTGTGTGTCCCCAAGGGTCAGAAGAGGTCCACGGTGCCACTGCTACCACCTGATATGAGGGTTAACTTTGATCTGACAAGGAGGACTCTACCGGTTAGTGTGGGGCAACTTTTTCTGTAGGAACCTACCAAATCAGGAAATACTGGTCCCCGATTGGCTGATGTTTATTAATTGTTTCGGTCGGTTCCTGTTTTTCTGTAACACCTTGTATCAGGGAAATGCAACTTTCTAACCAGCACTAACAACAAAATATTATATTATTTTAACTCAACCAATCCACTAACTCCCCTCTCCCTCAGAAAAACACACCACGAGTATTCAGTGACACCGAGAGCGCTAGCCAGTGTACATTACGAGTTGTAAAAGGATCCAACTCTCTCCACGAGGCACAATTTATGGTTGCAGAAGTGGGTGGCGAAGCAGTGGCGATCAGAGCCATCAAACAGACAGCTCTCATGTCACTTGGAGTTCATTATGAGATTTTGTTAAGGAACGATTGTCTGAGGACCGATGAGGAGCAGTTGGCACTGATCAACCGACAAAACTGTCTTGGTAGGTGGAATTCCTTCTATATTTAGCTACCCTATCCTACCTAGCTATGACTTCATCTAGATGAATTATTTAGCTACCCTATCCTACCTCTTACATGCCTTTAACTTTTGCCTAGCTAGACTAGGGAGGGTTAGAACATATCTAACCTATGACATCATCTAGATGAGTTGTTCAGTGGTATCATAGCATCTAAATCTTTGTAGCCTTCCATCCACGCACATGATCCCTCATGTTCCTTCTCCCACTAACAAACAACTTGCCTCCTCTAACCTCTAACTAACCCCGCTCTTCTATTTCCAGGTACACCCCGGATCCTCAACTGTTCATACAGTAAGAACTTCACGCTCGCCCTCAGAATGTCCCATAAATCTCCACTATGTCGGGGAACAACCCAGATAAGCAGTCTAGGAAACAAATCCACACTGTTTTATGAGCTGTATTACTCGGAGAAAAGGAGCGTGTTAACTGTACATCTGTATAATAGTGCTTCTGGTAAGTTCTTAGTCTGACTCTCTCTCTCTCTCTCTCTCTCTCTCTCTCTCTCTCCTGTCTTGGTGGACCCTTTCACTGACTCTTCCCTGATTTCACTGTTCGTCCAAAATCCCCAGTCTGCGCCTAAACCCTAACCAAAATGTGTTCCCTTTCCCCAATTCTTACCCCGGCCATATTCTCTAACCTACCTCACCTTACCCCAGTCTACTCCTAACCCTCCCCACCTTACCCCAGTCTACTACCTAGGCGAACCCCATGAAGCCCCCTATGTGGAAGCGTCAGGGACAGTTATCAAATCTACCGAAGAGGAAATCGCATCTAATATCGTTCTGCATCACGCTGGAAAGGAGGTAAATAATTTGGAGTTTTGGGTGAACAAGGGGTGATTCGGGGTTTGGCTGAACAAGGGTTGATTCGGTTTGGGTGACAAGAAATACCTTACTCTCGTTAATTAAGCTTGTATATTTCAAGAAACTTTTAAATAAGAAACTTTTTTTCTAGGAAACTACAGGTGTAGGCAATCCAAAAACAAAACTACTTCTTCTTTATCAAAAAACTAAACAAGTTAGGGGTGTTTTATTTTGTTGTGGTGTCCCTGAATTGTGGGATTTATATTTTAAAAGTTTCTTATAAAAAAAGTTTCTTCCTAAAGCGTTTCTTAAAAAACGAGAGTAAGGTAATATGTTTTGTGAGCTAATAGAGCAATAGTAAAAATCTAAATCCCCATTGAATTTAACTAACCCATTTCTCTCACTCAGGTATTCCAGCTGTTAAAGTGGCAGAGGGGTAGCTACAGTGTCAGATACAAGTCACCCTTCTCTATGTGTGCTGCTTTCTGTACTGCTGTCAACTGTATCTCTAGGAAACTCATCTGAGAAACTCAGGATACCACGATTCTGCCCCCGTTACCTTGGATACCACGATTCTGCCCCTGTTACCATGGATACCGTTACCTTGGAAACAATGTTGTGATGATAGAGAGACACTTCCCCGGACTGCGAATTCAGAACAATTTGATGAGACACAGTTTTTATTGTTGAAGATAGTGAGAGTTTATTGTTGGCTGGTGCCACAGGAAGGTTTGAACAAAATGTGACTATATATTGGTTTTGTTATGGTATGGGTTCAGATATATAAATATAATTATATTTAGACATCAAATCAGACTGTCTGTCCGTTTGTTTGTTTGTGCGAGGGAGCGTATGTTTTGACTAATTGTGACCGTTTACAGGGTTACGATCTTTTGATCTCCAAAAGTACATGTAATAACTCTACCGTTTTACTGTTTATGTTCTATTGTTTGAGTATTGAGTGAGTGAGAGGGAGACCTGAGAAAGAAAAGAGAGATCTTTAAGTTGTATACCCAACTGTTTTATTGACCCCTGAATTGTTATACATGAAAAATTAACTTGTTTTGAACTTTGTTGAGAAGGGAGGTGGTGTTTGGTTTGGTTAGGTGAAAAGCTAAAGATCGGAATCTCGTCAATCGTCATTTTAAAAAGCGCGGAATATTTTAGCGCGTTACATGAGCCGCGCATTAAAAACAGGTGTAAAAAACAGTCAATAAATTATACTAATTCAAAAAATTATTTTGACAGATTTCCAGAAATTTCTTCCGAAGAATTCTGCGGTTTTCACTCCACTGGCGAGGAAGCATCCCTTCCGGTATAAGTATACACGCAGTCAGGCGTCAGCCACGGTACCAATGTGAGTCATATTTGGAGAATGAATATCACTTCTTTAGTGATATTAGATCATCATGCTCCATTGAAATTCCTACTTCGCTCGAGGGGACCTCAGCTGAGTCTCCCTGTTGGTAACCTGATATTTTCCTATCGAATCAGCTCCCTCAGCTGCCCTCGCGTACATTTCTCTTTGTGTTAGCTCCCTCTGATCCGGTTGTGTAACTCATGTCTCATGTAGCCAGCTGGTGAATAGTAACCCTCCAATGAGAGGGCGGTAACCGGGGTTACACAAACCAATCAGGGGCTTTCAGTGTCTACACGTGATCTGTGAACCGGGATTTCGTGTGTTCATTCTCTATCTCTCTCCCCCCTCTCTCCGCCCTCTTTCTCTCTCCTTTCTCTCCTTTCTCAGCTGTGTTTTTGAATGTTTCGGTCTGACGTCAGTCAGCTAAACTTAAAAGTAGTTTCAACTTTCATTTGATGGTCGCCAACAGTTAAATAGATAGATACTGTTTGAATTGCCTATTTAAAATATGAAATGAAAAAATAGTATTTTTTCATTGTTTCAAACTTTTCAACACTACTTTAAACAAATTAATTTGAGTTTGCCGTCAATCGATCCGATAACTGTGTTAGCATCTACTCTCTAATCTTTTAGATCTCTGTTTAGCTAGGCATAGTTCAACTTAACTTACGAGTGAAATCAGTGAAGAGTTTGTTGTTGGCCGGCGTGCAACGGGTGTTTTAGGATGACCGTTACGAGTAAATATGACAGTTGTATCACTAGGAGTGATTTTGAAGATGTGTTATCAGGAGAAGTATTTAATAATGATTATAAGGGTAGTGATTTATTGGTGTGCCTTGAGAGGGGTGACGCTGCTTGTCCGTCGTCAGTCCATAAGCCTCAGCTGTGGGATCTTCTCAAAGCTTGCTACAAAATGATTCCGGCGTCGGCACTGTTTTCTGTTCCTGGAGACCAAACTGATCTGAGAGAATCGTTTGCAAAGCTGCACAAGGATCTGGTTTCGACTATATCTGCACATGCCTTTAACTTTTGCCTAGCTAGACTAGGGAGGGTTAGAACATATCTAACCTATGACATCATCTAGATGAGTTGTTCAGTGGTATCATAGCATCTAAATCTTTGTAGCCTTCCATCCACGCACATGATCCCTCATGTTCCTTCTCCCACTAACAAACAACTTGCCTCCTCTAACCTCTAACTAACCCCGCTCTTCTATTTCCAGGTACACCCCGGATCCTCAACTGTTCATACAGTAAGAACTTCACGCTCGCCCTCAGAATGTCCCATAAATCTCCACTATGTCGGGGAACAACCCAGATAAGCAGTCTAGGAAACAAATCCCCACTGTTTTATGAGCTGTATTACTCGGAGAAAAGGAGCGTGTTAACTGTACATCTGTATAATAGTGCTTCTGGTAAGTTCTTAGTCTGACTCTCTCTCTCTCTCTCTCTCTCTCTCTCTCTCTCTCTCCTGTCTTGGTGGACCCTTTCACTGACTCTTCCCTGATTTCACTGTTCGTCCAAAATCCCCAGTCTGCGCCTAAACCCTAACCAAAATGTGTTCCCTTTCCCCAATTCTTACCCCGGCCATATTCTCTAACCTACCTCACCTTACCCCAGTCTACTCCTAACCCTCCCCACCTTACCCCAGTCTACTACCTAGGCGAACCCCACGAAGCCCCCTATGTGGAAGCGTCTGGCACAGTTATCAAATCTACCGAAGAGGAGATCGCATCTAACATCGTTCTTCATCACGCTGGAAAGGAGGTAAATAATTTGGGTGAACAAGGGGTGATTTGGGTTGGCTGAACAAGGGTTGATTCGGTTTGGGTGACAAGGAATAATATGTTTTGTGAGCTAATAGAGCAATAGTAAAAATCTAAATCCCCCAGTAAATTAACTAATCCCTCTCCTTTTCTCTCAGGTGTTTCAGCTGTTGAAGTGGCAGAGGGGTAGCTACAGTGTCAGATACAAGTCACCCTTCTCTATGTGTGCTGCTTTCTGTACTGCTGTCAATTGTATCTCTAGGAAACTCATCTGAGAAGTACACCGTTACCTTGGATACCACGATTCTGCCCCCGGTTACCTTGGTTACCGTGATTCTGCCCCTGTCACCTTGGATACCGTTACCTTGGAAACAATGATGATAGAGAGACATTTCCCCGGACTGCGAATTCAGAACAATTAGATGAGACACAGTTTTTATTGTTGAAGATAGTGAGAGTTTATTGTTGGCTGGTGCCACAATATTAAGCTGGAAGGTTTGAACAAAATGTGACTATATATTGGTTTTGTTATGGTATGGGTTCAGATATATATTATATTTTTAGAGCAGGAACCGACCGAATCAGTAAACACTGGCCCTTCATTGGCCGATGATCAGTCACGTGGCCTAAATGACGAGTTCTGATTGGTTGTTTACTTTTTTCTGTCGGTTCCTGATTTAGACATCAAATCAGACTGTCTGTCCGTTTGTTTGTTTGTGTGAGGGAGCGTATGTTTTGACTAATTGTGACCGTTTACAGGGTTACAATCTTTTGATCTCCAAAAGTACATGTAATAACTCTACCGTTTTACTGTTTATGTTCTATTGTTTGAGAGAATGATACAAGGCTTTCGAGTCAGAGCATTGGCCTGACAGTTTTTGAGTGAGTCAGAGTGAGACCTGGGAATGAAAAGAGAGATCTTTTAGTTGTATACTCAACTGTTTTATTGACCCCCTGAATTGTTATACATCGAAAATAAACTTGTTTTGAACTTTGTTGCGAGGGGAGGTGGTGTTTGGCTGGTTTGGTTTGGTTAAAGTCGGATTTTTTGATCAACAGTGGGGGGAAAACAGCGCGCCGCACGTATTTGCGCGTGACAACCTCCACTTGCTCTCACTTTTCGGTAAAAAACTGGATATCCCCTGAAAGAGCATAATTTTGGGAGTCCGTAAAATTTTGGTTTGACCAAATTGGCCAAGAAACAAAGGCGTGAGAGCCAAAACAAGATTCCGACGCGCAAATAAAAACTCGCGCGCCACCAAGGGGGGTGACAACTTCAAAAAATCCGACTTTACAAAGGATCGGGATCTCGTCAATCGTCATTTTAAAAAGCGCGGAATATTTTAGCGCGTCACCTGAGCCGCGCATTAAAAACAGGTGTAAAAAACTAATTCAAAAAATGATTTTGACAGATTTCAACAGAGGAGGAACAGAACAGAGGAGGGCCAGAGGGAATTTGTTCAGAACGAGGTTGAAAAATGGAATGAGGAAATCAGTCAACTCTGTGAAATTGCAGCAAACGAACCACAGCTGGCATATAGTGCATACACCATCGGTATCTCGAAAAGGTGGTCTTACTTGATGAGGACAACTCCAGGGATATCCGATCAACTGGGAGTCATTGAGAAAACCATCCACCAGAAACTTCTCCCTGCACTAACTGGCCAACAGGTTATTGGCGACATCTTGAGATCAGTCATCTCCCTTCCTGTAAGGTTTGGAGGACTTGGAATCGATAATCCTGAATTTTCAGCCGATTCGGAGTACAGCTTCTCTAAGTTCATTACAGAAGACCACAGACGCCGACAAGAACCGGTCGTGCTTTGTATAGTCCACCTGTTTTTGCAACAATCTGAGAAGTCATCGATAATTCGTCGTACCAAAAACGACATTCATCAGCAGAAAATCGAAGAAATTCGAAGCAGAATGACTAGTGCCGAAAGCAGGAATCTTGATCTCCTGTCTGAGAAAGGTGCATCGTCTTGGCTTACTTGTCTTCCCCTCCAAGCACTGAACTTTACATTGAACAGGCAAGAGTGGAATGATGCTCTGTCCGCACGTTACAACTTGCCGCTGACAGGAGAGGCAGTGCCTACCAACTGCGTGTGTGGAGAGGAAAACAGCATCGACCACTCCATTTCATGTAAAATCGGCGGTTTTGTTTGTTTTCGCCACAACAACGTGAGAGACTTCATCGCAAGTGAGTTCAGTAAAGTGTGTCATGATACGAAGGTAGAACCTCATCTGTTAAATGTACGAGGTACGAGCCTGCCAGAGGGAACAATTATGGCGGATGGTGCTCGGTTAGATATCAGTACACGTGATTTCTGGTCTAGTATGGATAACACCTATTTTGATGTGAGGATTTTTAATCCTAGGGTGGCGTCTAACTCTAACCAGTCAATCTCTAAAGTGTACGAAAAACATGAAAGAGAGAAAAAGACTGGCTACCTTCATCGGGTCATTGAAGTGGAAAAATCGTCTTTTACACCTTTGGTGATGTCCACAACGGGTGGTCTAGGTCGAGAATTCAAAAAGACTCTGAAACAGCTTGCCGATAAGAAAGCTAAGTCATCAGGATACTCTTACGAACAATGTGTCCGCTATCTTCGACTCAGACTATCATTCGCCATGGTGCGATCAATAACAATCTCCATCAGGGGGCATCGGGGGAGATTGAGACCCCCCCCCCCAGATTTTAAAAATTTCAAGAGATTTCTTCCGAAGAACTCCGCGTTTTTCACTCCACTGACAGGGAAGTACCCCTTCCGGTATACACGCAGTCATTCGCGGTACCACTGTGAGTCATTTGGAGAATTGAATGAATATCACTCCTCAATGATTACTATTAGATCATCATGCTCCATTAAACTTCCTACTAACTCCGCTCGAGGGGACCTCAGCTGAGTCTCCCTGGTGTGGTAACCTGATATTTTCCTATCGAATCAGCTCCCTCAGCTGCCCTCGCGTACATTTCTCTTTGTGTTAGCTCCCTCTGATCCGGTTGTGTAACTCATGTCTCATGTAGCCAGATGGTGAATAGTAACCCTCCAATGGGAGGATGGTAACCGGGGTTACACCAACCAATCAGGGGCTTTTAGTGTCTACACGTGATCTGTGAACCGGGATTTCGTGTGTTCATTCTCTCCTCCCTCTCTCTCCTCCCTCTTTCTCCCTCCCTTTTCAGTCTCTCTCAGTCTCACTCTCAGCTGTGTTTTTGAATGTTTGGCTGTGACGTCATTCAGCTAAACTTAAACGTAGTTTCAACTTTCATATGGAGGTCGCCAACAATTCACTAGATAGGTACTGTTTGAATTGCCAATTATTTCATTGTTTGGAGCCCGGATTCAAAGTTCGAATTTGCCCGGGCATCCCTTGTACAATAATATCACACTACACTATATCTACACTATATCTACACTCACACCATTGTCCAATACGTGATTGGTGCCTCAATTCTACATTCTATACAGTACACTCTTGTAGTCTGCTACACCCTTGTTGAGTAAAGAGTGGACTCTCTTAACAACTACATCCCTCCTTTCATTACACCCATATCATCACGGGGGCGTCAAACAGCCCCTTTCTATTGTTCAGGTTCCCTCCCACACTCCAGTGTGTAATAAGATACACAGTTCTCTGTTTTTGTACTCCTCTCGCCTCTTTTATTGTTATTTGTTTGACAATTCGCCAAAGTCGGATCAGGGGCTGACAAAACTAGGACAGCAGCCAGTACTCCTTCCCCTTTTATTTATTTCTCGTGGATGATATGAAGAGGATTGGGGGTTTGGGGCTGGCAGGTGCAAATTTGTTCCTCATCAGGTATATCATGTTCCCTCTCTAACTAAGAAAGATGGCAGCAGGTGGGCTACACACTCCCAATCATTCGTTCAGATGATGGTAGCTCCCTTGTGATGTGGTAGCTCTGTTGTTCGGTGATATTAGTTTACCTCACATCATTTCTCCCACTCAGATGCCCTGGAAAGGGTCGGCAGCCGGCCTCTATTTTATCAGAATTTTCGCCAATGCACCGGTGCATTGTCCCCACACAAAAAGGCGGTATTGGTGTTATCCGAGACAGTCTGTAATAATTCCCGGCAGTAAGAATAAAGAAGCTAGCCCCCTCCATTCCTCCAATATCTGCTTCCTTGTATCCATGTTATGTTATGCAGAATAGGTAGTTCTCTCTCTGACTCTGGGAGAAGGAGTTTGAATATGTGAAGTGTGTGTATGCTGCTTGCCATAAAATGTCGCTTCATTCAATGATTGAGACACTGCTTGACTCGATCATATCAAAGAGAGGTTTGTCTGTCTGATATAAAATGTACAATTATGCCTCCACCGATCTTTACTATTTCTTGGATACAGCATTGTATCAGAGCTGTAGTCTTTGTTACCATAAGTATTTTGCTAAGTCTGTGATACTCTTCTTCTTCTTTTTGTGTGTCAGGTTGTGAAATCTTGAAGGACTATGATCACGACTGTCGTCAAGGCGATATAGTGGCAGACACTCTTGACTCTTGAGTGCTTTGTGATTGTCTGTGCATTGGGAAGAGCTATTGCTTTTGGTAACTTATCGTTATATCATTTCTGTAACCGACCAATCATTACGGCATTTGTATTGATTGCCCCTTGTAATGTTTGGGGGGGGGGGATCTTTGGGTAATTGCCAAGTTATGACTACAGTTCACAAGCTTTTACATTTGTAAAAGGGGGTTAAAACATAACAATTGGGTAAGGGGTCAACAATTTATCGTATCTTACTGCCCCCAGGAAGATCAGTATATACTTTTGCTTGGTCATAATACCGAGAAATCATGCATTGGGCACATGATATGACTCTGCTAAATTAATGAGAAAGCACCCTTTATCTGACCCTACCTCTCTCGCTGTATCTATTCCACATCATCCCTATTCCCTGCTCATCTCTTTTGTCCTTTTCTCTCAGACCCTTTCCAAGCAAGCTCAGCCCTACCACGAGACGTAAACCCGATTACTATTTTCTAGCATGGTATCCGTTAGGGCCCTGACGTTGATCCTCTTTGTTACCTCCCTCCTACCGGGGATCTTGTCTATTGGGGAAGGGGAGGAGGAATATGATCTAAAGGTGAGTTAAATCTAGAGATCTCTAGAGACTGAAACTAGTTACTGAAATTAAGTACAGTCGCGTCGGACCCCGATTTAGTGACATCCTCGGGGGAAAGGGTTTTGGTCACTAATAAATCGGGGTGGCCACTAAATCGGGGTCAAATACCGTTAATTTCCTATAGTTACTTCTAGAGACTGAAATTAGTTACTTCTGTTTATGTTTTTTTCGAATGATCAATAACGGAGAAACTGGCGGTTTAAACTTTAGATTCGGTCCCCACTTTTCTTCGGTGAACTAAAGTAG
>AVPN01001175.1:13069-24701 GCA_000695325.1 Pleurobrachia bachei
TAAAGGTCCACAAGATACCTAAAACTTTTCTTTAATCGTATTTTTTCGATTTTTCAGGAATTTTAAGCATTTTTTCAGAATTTTTTGTCGGGTAGAACTGTGGGGTAAAACAGGGCGCTTTCCAGCGCCGCGGCGCGTAGAACCTAAGCAAACTACGCTGAAAAAGCATAGCGCGGCTCAGATCTACCCTGGAATATACTTTTTCAGCGTAGTTTGCTTAGGTTCTACGCGCCGCGGCGCTGGAAAGCGCCCTGTTTTACCCCACAGTTCTACCCGACAAAAAATTCTGAAAAAATGCTTAAAATTCCTGAAAAATCGAAAAAATACGATTAAAGAAAAGTTTTAGGTATCTTGTGGACTCAGCGCCATAGTTACCGGGTTGTTATTGAGGTTTGCTGAGCGTACCCCATTGTTTAGTAACAAACAAACAAATAAATATATTAATTTGGTTTGTATCGTACCTGAAAAACTCTATCTCGGCGCTAAATACTCTTTCGGGAATATTTGCCGGTCGGTAGATTTGTCCGTTAGACTGGTAGAAGTAGAGAACAGAATCGAATGCGACCTGATAATTATAAACAATTGGCGGAAAATCAAATAAATATGATAAATAAACTACACAGCCCGATCAAATGAGTTTTCATCTTTAAAAGCTTATCTAAACATTTAAGTAGTTATCATGAATTTATTAACCTGGTTTCTGTTGATGAAATACTCCCCTCGGAGAGGATCCCAGAATTTTTCTCGCTCGTCTGGACTCCCAAGTAACGTCTCAGGAAACCTGTTCAAAAGATTTAACACGTCGAATCCTGATTCTGTTTATATAGTTTAATAGTTCTAAAAGTTTTCATAAATCATACAAAACTTTATTAAACGCTATCTTTTTTACTTTTCAATGCAGTCGTATGTGGTCTCAAATCTTTTCCCGCTAACGTTGAAAACCAGCCGATCACTTTTCTTGAGAAACAGGTTCGGTTTTTGTAGCTCTCCATTCAGATAGTATAACTAGCCGGAGCCGGGAGAATGTGGTTAAGAAATTTGAATAATGGTGAATAACATAACTAGTCGGGGGGAGTTGTGGGAAACTATAATGAAATGGTAAATAATATAACCATTAACGGGGCTGATGTATGGGAAAACAGAAGAGGAAAGGAATCAAAATTCTCCCTCCGTTATTTTAGTGAATAGTGAGTAGCTGAAATCATTTTTTTCATGTGATTTATACCTGATTATCACACTTGGAGAGCATCGCGATATCGATGGATCGGCTTTTAATAAGTGGATACCGTCCAGAAGGTGTACTACTTGGTTTACGGTTCTCTGTGTCTCCTAAAGGCTGAATGTTATTTTAGTTACAATAATTACAACCACACATATATTATATTCAAAACATGCATCAACAGCAGGGTTTGAGGGGTAACCTCGCTCCGACTTCTGTGATCCAAGCACGGGTGTGACTTGGCGACATAGCCGCCTAGTGCGATCCCCACACATCTGTGTGGGGATCACACCAGGTGTCTATGTCACCAAAGGTGTGACAGGGTTCCACATGTAAGGTGAGAATGACAACGATTTCTTTAGATTTGCATTGAAAAACTATCGGTAAGGGACTGTCTCCACTGCCCAATAACTTGTTGACAAAAGCCTTAACCAAGCTAGCGGGAGGGAGGATGTTTTGTCTACGAACCACTTCAACTTCATCACAAACTCATACTCCCATCGTATGCCCGTTGAGCTCTTAGCTCCCTCCCGCTAGCTTGGTTAGGACTTTTTTCAACAATTGCTGTTGAGAGGAGGGAGCGGTTGAGAGGAGGGAACGGTTGGCACCCTGCCGACGGTCCTCCCTGCCCATCGGCAGAGAGGTCCGTCGGCAGAGAGGATGCCAACCGTTAGAGACCGCTCCCTCCTCTCAACAGCAATTGTTGAAAAAAGTCCTAACCAAGCTAGCGGGAGGGAGCTAAGAGCTCAACGGGCATACGATGGGAGTATGAGTTTGTGATGAAGTTGAAGTGGTTCGTAGACAAAACATCCTCCCTCCCGCTAGCTTGGTTAAGGCTTTTGTCAACAAGTTATTGGGGAGTGGAGACAGTCCCTTACCGATAGTTTTTCAATGCAAATCTAAAGAAATCGTTGTCATTCTCACCTTACATGTGGAACCCTGTCACACCTTTGGTGACATAGACACCTGGTGTGATCCCCACACAGATGTGTGGGGATCGCACTAGGCGGCTATGTCGCCAAGTCACATCCGTGCTTGGATCACAGAAGTCGGAGAGAGGTTACCCCTCAAACCCTGCTGTTGATGCATGTTTTGAATATAATATATGTGTGGTTGTAATTATTGTAACTAAAATAACATTCAGCCTTTAGGAGACACAGAGAACCGTAAACCAAGTAGTACACCTTCTGGACGGTATCCACTTATTAAAAGCCGATCCATCGATATCGCGATGCTCTCCAAGTGTGATAATCAGGTATAAATCACATGAAAAAAATGATTTCAGCTACTCACTATTCACTAAAATAACGGAGGGAGAATTTTGATTCCTTTCCTCTTCTGTTTTCCCATACATCAGCCCCGTTAATGGTTATATTATTTACCATTATAGTTTCCCACAACTCCCCCCGACTAGTTATGTTATTCACCATTATTCAAATTTCTTAACCACATTCTCCCGGCTCCGGCTAGTTATACTATCTGAATGGAGAGCTACAAAAACCGAACCTGTTTCTCAAGAAAAGTGATCGGCTGGTTTTCAACGTTAGCGGGAAAAGATTTGAGACCACATACGACTGCATTGAAAAGTAAAAAAGATAGCGTTTAATAAAGTTTTGTATGATTTATGAAAACTTTTAGAACTATTAAACTATATAAACAGAATCAGGATTCGACGTGTTAAATCTTTTGAACAGGTTTCCTGAGACGTTACTTGGGAGTCCAGACGAGCGAGAAAAATTCTGGGATCCTCTCCGAGGGGAGTATTTCATCAACAGAAACCAGGTTAATAAATTCATGATAACTACTTAAATGTTTAGATAAGCTTTTAAAGATGAAAACTCATTTGATCGGGCTGTGTAGTTTATTTATCATATTTATTTGATTTTCCGCCAATTGTTTATAATTATCAGGTCGCATTCGATTCTGTTCTCTACTTCTACCAGTCTAACGGACAAATCTACCGACCGGCAAATATTCCCGAAAGAGTATTTAGCGCCGAGATAGAGTTTTTCAGGTACGATACAAACCAAATTAATATATTTATTTGTTTGTTTGTTATTACTTTACTTTTCCTCTCTCTGTCTGTTTCTCTCTGTCGCTGTCTCTCTGTCTCTCTGCACTGTCTCCCGCTGTCTTTCTGTTTCTCTGTCTCTCTCAATCTTTAAGTCTATACTATCTTCATGTCATACATCCTAGAGGGTACACATAAACGTCTGTATAAATCCCCGGCATTGTGTCTATAGTAAACTTCGCTTCGTTTTACTTTTGAAACCACACATTTTGGAAGTATGTAGTTTGTAGTAGTTCGGTATAATCAAAATACGTATCAACTATAATTATGGTATGACTAAAATGCCATAAATGCAAAGTCATCCCGTTAATCACTTATTCGACCAATTCATTTCTACATAGACTCGGGTCTCGGACCATGCATGTTTTGATAGGAGGGTTTGAGGGGTGACCTCGCTCCGACTTCTGTGATCTAAGCACGGTCGGTGTGACAGGGTTCCACATGTGAGGTGAAAATGACAACGATTTCTTTAGATTTAGCTTGAAAAAGCATCGGTTAGGGACGGTATGGAGCCTCTCTGCCGACGGTCCTCTCTGCCGACGGGTCGGCAGAGAGGACCGTCGGCAGGGAGGGTGGTAGATAGAGGTTAAATGTCCTACGTGCCGACGAAATTGTGACCACCATTTCGTCGGCACGTAGGACATTTAACCTCTATCTACCACCCTCCCTGCCGACGGTCCTCTCTGCCGACCCGTCGGCAGAGAGGACCGTCGGCAGAGAGGCTCCATACCGTCCCTAACCGATGCTTTTTCAAGCTAAATCTAAAGAAATCGTTGTCATTTTCACCTCACATGTGGAACCCTGTCACACCGACCGTGCTTAGATCACAGAAGTCGGAGCGAGGTCACCCCTCAAACCCTCCTATCAAAACATGCATGGTCCGAGACCCGAGTCTATGTAGAAATGAATTGGTCGAATAAGTGATTAACGGGATGACTTTGCATTTATGGCATTTTAGTCATACCATAATTATAGTTGATACGTATTTTGATTATACCGAACTACTACAAACTACATACTTCCAAAATGTGTGGTTTCAAAAGTAAAACGAAGCGAAGTTTACTATAGACACAATGCCGGGGATTTATACAGACGTTTATGTGTACCCTCTAGGATGTATGACATGAAGATAGTATAGACTTAAAGATTGAGAGAGACAGAGAAACAGAAAGACAGCGGGAGACAGTGCAGAGAGACAGAGAGACAGCGACAGAGAGAAACAGACAGAGAGAGGAAAAGTAAAGTAATCGTCTTAACTGTACTAACTCATGTTGCTTGGTACAAACTCTTTTAGAGAGAGAAGCCATAAAAAGCTTCCTGAATAGTTCGAGGCTGCATATCCAAAAATTGGCCTGTAAAGAGAGATAGTCTGGCGCCTATCATAATGATTATATGTTATAGCTGCAGGCAGTAGTTTTTTATTGGATCCGTGAGTGGGAGGAGCTTATAGAAACATTATTTCTGATATTCAAAGCGCAAAACTTCAAAGAGCGTGAGAAAGATATTTAGTGTTTCGAGGCAGAAAATAAGAGATAGATGCGGAGATGCAGCTGGAGAAAGAGAAACAAACTAACATAGTGGAGTTTCCATGTTGACATTGTTGACAGAAAAGCTAAACACATGATATGTACGGGTACATACGTTGTATCTAAAACTACATATATCTTCATCTTTCCATATTATAACTTTGGCAAAGATTCGATATAGACCAATATACATCTATGCAGCTATAAAAACATCGAAGGCATGGACTCGTGAAAACTGAATTATCCTTACTGCTACTGCTGCAGTACGCACATGGGTAAGGCGCTGCACTTGTGAAACTCGGCCCATGGGAGTGTATCTTGTGTATCTGTCACGTATCTGTCACCAGAGGTAAATAGCAGTGACCAAAAGTGTGATTACAATGAAATTACCATGATCGTTGATGCAAACACTCCGGTCGATGGTGGTGTGGCGGGTTGTGGAAGTGTGGTCCGGTTGTTGTTCTTCCACAATGTAGACCACAGCCTCAGCTACCCCTGCTGCAGTGTGGTCTGCTGCACCTTCCTCAATATCCTCCAACTCAGTGAAGTTACAAACAGCCACCTGACATATGGATGTATTATTATTGATGTATTAAGATGTATTAAGAAGTATCTGATCATTTACTTAAGAAATGTAACTTAAGAAATGTATTAAGAAATCTCTGAATCTTTGAATCTTTAAAGTAAGTAAACCGCACTGCATATAATGGTGCCAGATAAGATCAAAATTAGCAACATCATTCAAGGATTTTACATATACAAACCCTGTATGGCGGCGCCATACCGGTAAACTAAGAGCTGTCACGCGAGTCTACGGGTCGGCGGCGCCAGACAGTACAAACCTTCGTAGCTCATTAAAGTGCTGATGGTGATGAATTGTATAAGTGAAGTTTTGTGCTTTCCCAAAAATCCACTTTTGTCAAGTTTTTAATTGATCACCTGATTATGCCATGGCTATAAAATAACAGCAATGTAAATCGTTTTGAAGTTAATTTTTTCCCTGCTTCATAAAGTCGGACCTTGATTTTTTCCCTGCCCGGGTGGATGCCGAAGGCATCCACCCGGATGCCTTTTTGCTTTGCAAAAAGGCATAGCAGGGTTAGGATTCGAAAACGACATTTTGGTATGCTAACTAATCGGTAGAGGGACATTTTTGGTCGGTAAGCGGTAAATGTTAACCAGATTTGAGAGAAAACGTACGTGCAAAACCACGTTTTTGCCCATAACTCAGCCATTTCTTGACCAATTTGCAAATTCTTGGGCTCGTTGGAAAGAGGACATTGAGCTCTTTCAAATGAGCCCAAGGAAATTAAAATTGGCGCAAAATGCGCGGCGTCATGGCGCAAAATGCGCGTTTTCGCCACTACGCCGCGCAATTTGCGCCAATTTTAATTTTCTTGGGCTCATTTGAAAGATCTCAATGTCCTCTTTCCAATAAGCCAAAGATTTTGCAAATTGGTCAATAAATGACTGAGTTATGGGCAAAAACGTGCGAAATTCTCTCAGATCTGGTTAACATTTACCGCTTACCTTTTTGGTCACACTATTGCTAGGGGAAACGGTACAGCCGCGCACACAGTGATGACCTGCTCCTTCATCAAACACGTCAATGGCACGTTTTCAGGAAACGTGTGGTGCACAATGTGGCTGTGTGGCGCGCAATTTAGTGTTACTAAAACACAAGGATTTGTCCTATACTGTTAGTTCGATATATAAATCATCGGGGTTTCGTGTCCCGCTTGCTGGTTCAGCTAATGTAGCTATAATTTCCTTTCTTCTCGGCTTCACAGGGCAGGGAAATTCAGCATTATGTTAGAACATAATGCAATTAATCTTGTTTTCAAACTCTTTCTGGTAGTGATTTGGCCTTACACGATGAACAACAGCAGATTACAAAACTAGAGAGCTTGGCCCACGCTCAAATTATAATCAAAACATTTTATGTAATGTGAGAAAACGTATGCTCTATATAAAGATAGTTTCAGTATACTAAATGTTTGTGTGGGGTGATAATGAAAACCAAAATACAACAAACACATCGTATAAAATATTACACTGAGATTTAACATTGGCGTCAATATACCAGGCCAATTCAATCAACCTGTCTAACTACTAGTTTTTAGTTTAACAATTATACCAATGATCAATAATGAGATCACGATATATAATCATTTGTTTCGGTCCAAGCAATATCAACTAGCAATACCAACTTGATGTAATCTATTATAATCTCTTTCTTCAGCGATCCAAAACAACATGATTCCTTGGAATGGCAACCGAAAAACTAATCAGAAAATGATGGAATTACAAAAGAAGAAAAACCACGTTTTTGCCCATAACTCAGCCATTTCTTGACCAATTTGCAAATTCTTGGGCTCGTTGGAAAGAGGACATTGAGCTCTTTCAAATGAGCCCAAGGAAATTAAAATTGGCGCAAAATGCGCGGCGTCATGGCGCAAAATGCGCGTTTTCGCCACTACGCCGCGCAATTTGCGCCAATTTTCATTTTCTTGGGCTCATTTGAAAGATCTCAATGTCCTCTTTCCAATAAGCCAAAGATTTTGCAAATTGGTCAATAAATGACTGAGTTATGGGCAAAAACGTGCGAAATTCTCTCAGATCTGGTTAACATTTACCGCTTACCTTTTTGGTCACACTATTGCTAGGGGAAACGGTACAGCCGCGCACACAGTGATGACCTGCTCCTTCATCAAACACGTCAATAGCACGTTTTCAAGGAAACGTGTGGTGCACAATGTGGCTGTGTGGCGCGCAATTTAGTGTTACTAAAACACAAGGATTTGTCCTATACTGTTAGTTCGATATATAAATCATCGGGGTTTCGTGTCCCGCTTGCTGGTTCAGCTAATGTAGCTATAATTTCCTTTCTTCTCGGCTTCACAGGGCAGGGAACAGGGAAATTCAGCATTATGTTAGAACATAATGCAATTAATCTTGTTTTCAAACTCTTTCTGGTAGTGATTTGGCCTTACACGATGAACAACAGCAGATTACAAAACTAGAGAGCTTGGCCCACGCTCAAATTATAATCAAAACATTTTATGTAATGTGAGAAAACGTATGCTCTATATAAAGATAGTTTCAGTATACTAAATGTTTGTGTGGGGAGGGGTGATAATGAAAACCAAAATACAACAAACACATCGTATAAAATATTACACTGAGATTTAACATTGGCGTCAATATACCAGGCCAATTCAATCAACCTGTCTAACTACTAGTTTTTAGTTTAACAATTATACCAATGATCAATAATGAGATCACGATATATAATCATTTGTTTCGGTCCAAGCAATATCAACTAGCAATACCAACTTGATGTAATCTATTATAATCTCTTTCTTCAGCGATCCAAAACAACATGATTCCTTGGAATGGCCACCGAAAAACTAATCAGAAAATGATGGAATTACAAAAGAAGAAGAAGGGAAACCATCGTAACTGAATCTAATTTATTTATTTATTTATTTAAAACAAATGATAATAAAAATTCCTCATGAGAACGGAATGTTAGTTTTCTTGTCTGAAATTCGGTCATTCGGTAAGAAATGGAAAAACAACCGTAAAACCATTGTACGAGCAACTATTAAAGTGCGTTTCAAACGAGTTGACCTGAGACTCCTAGAAATTCAGGATCTCCCTTTAGTAAATACACTGATCTCCCCTTAAACCTTAATTTCCAGGAATCTCAGGTCAAGTCGTTTGAAACGCACTTTAACTGATACCGGATGTTAACTTTTCCATGATCCCTCCAATGCATTGATCTTTCCATTTCTTTCTTACGGCCACTTACTCAATAAATTTGTCTTTTCTTCTTTCTTCCTACCCCTCATGGCTCGCTCACCCTATCTCTCTATCTCTCTATCTCTGATCTTTCTCCTTTCTATCGCTCTATCTCTCTATCCCACTCTTTCACCTCTCTATCTCTCCCTCGACTAGCTTTCTACATAATTGGATCAGGATGATTGTCGGATTGAACCAGATGAGGGGAGAGAATGAGAAAACACACATAATATCCATAGTGGTCAAATGAGTCGAGCACGCGCCCAAGAGCATGGAGCTGATACATAAAATATAAAATTAACAGAGAGAGAGATAGAGAGAGAGAGAAAGAGAGAGAGAGAGTGAGAGAGATAGAGAGAGAGAGAGAGAGAGAGAGAGAGAGATAGAGAGAGAGAGAGAGATAGAGAGAGAGAGAGAGAGAGAGGAAGGGTTAAACCAAAGAGTTAATTGTTTGAACTAATCAAAATAAAACCTTACGAACTGTCTCTAGTTTTTAGGATGAGTAGATCGTTCTACACATCCTAAAAACTATGGTAAAAACGATGGTAAAAACGATACACACAGATAGAATATGTTGGGGCATGTTCCAGTTGTGCCTAATGCACCGACAACAGTCACGCACAACTGGAACATGCCCCAACATATTCTATCTGTGTGTATCGTTTTTACCATCGTTTTTACCATAGTTTTTTAGGATGTGTAGAACGATCTGTTACGAGCTTTGACTTTTTCGTCGAAGGAAGGAGGGTCGAACAAGGCTTTGACAGTAGCAAGGCAGCAGCAGTACACCGGGATTTGCTGTGTACTAAATGGTAAAATTTACGGCATTATTAAAGCTCCTGACTCCTGTCTATGTTACCCAACTTTTAAGACAAACTCTAATTCACGTCTAATTAGCATGCACAGTCTGAGGTAATCAATCATTACCGCGTACTACAATGAACTCCATCGCAGTTGGCATGAAGCTTAAAAGCTGCCTACCAGACTACAGGAGGGAAATAAAAAATATTCTAGCTGCTTCTAAAACAAGTTAATGCAATAACTGAGTTCGGCTGATTTTCACGGGTGTGTAGGAGCTAGATTTACATTTACAATACTTTACATTACTTAACTAAATTTTTGGAAAAACAGACGGTTTTAAAATGTGTGCACTGGTTCAGGTGGGAAGAATTGTTCTAGACTTGACAGGTTACCCGGCCTGGCGCCACAGACCCCACCTGAGCTCACCAAGTGAATCTGAGTCTGGCAAGACAGCATTTTACTGGATGACTGAGACTAAGCTGCCGTGAATAAGATCAACAGATCGCTAATATTTACACTTATATGTTAAAAATTAGGTCACGTGCAAGATGAACTGCTTAAGAATTCCACCACAGTTTGTCGAGTTAAGCAAAAAAACAAAAACTTGAATGGCTTTCTCCGCGAACAGACAAGCGCAGCTATATTTGTTTATCTAAATACCACACAGAGAGAATATTGAAAATAACTATGGTGGGATCAACAACAAATAGTGGAGCATGTGATCATCACTTACAGTAATTCTCGTGATCTAAATTTTAATTTTATGCACAGGCTAAAATGCTTATAATCCGGCCCTGAATGTAACTGTGTGATCAGGCCTGGGGTAAGAAGATTTTAGTTAATTTTAAGCCATCATGATATTATAAATGCTGTGTGTGCTTTTCGACTTTGACCGACTGAATTTACTCTAGGGAGGTGTAACCTGAACTCTTTTAAACACACTTATAAATAAGAAAGAAGTCAATGAAACATATATTTGTGTGAGGCATATAACCCACTGCTTATATGTTGTTGATAAGTCTAGCCTAGGAATGGAGTTTTAATTTGCCCAATATGTCAAAATATCCCTTCTATTTAGACGCCGCAACAGGTTAGTTTCAATATATATCTTTACTCAATTTGATTTTGATTTGGGAAACCGACTGCTGATCCCTGCTTCCATGAATTCCATAAAGCTTATATTATTCGTACCCTTCTCTAAGCCCAAATATTAGGTTGCGGAACATGCTATACGTAGATAATATTTAGACCTTACCAAACTGTGTTAGGCTGTATAATTATAGGCATACATGTTTGCAGTATTATAGCTGTATGGGAATGGTATTATGACAAAAATGTATCTTTGATAGAAAAAGATATCGAAGACAGTAGATCGACAGTAGATTCGATCATACAGTGGTAATTTTAAGGGGGTAGTTTAGATTTAATTCATGATCATCTAGATCATGATCGAAAAGTGGGCAAATCCGCATTTGCGGGAGACGGCGTCTAGACGGCGTCGCAACGCCGTCTAGACGGCGTCCAGACGGTATCCGTCTAGACGGAAAAACAAAATGCGTCTATAATGCGTCTATACTGCTTCCTTTTCTGTGCGACAAAAATGCGTTTATAGTTTGCCCAAATGCGTCTATAATATTCCAGAGTGCGCCTGAAATCGTCTATAGTGCTGCTTTAAAAAACACGATTTTTTTAGACGCAGCGTCTATAAAAAACAAAATGCGTCTATAATGCGTCTATACTGCTTCCTTTTCTGTGCGACAAAAATGCGTTTATAGTTTGCCCAAATGCGTCTATAATATTCCAGAGTGCGCCTGAAATCGTCTATAGTGCTGCTTTAAAAAACACGATTTTTTTAGACGCAGCGTCTATAAAAAACAAAATGCGTCTATAATGCGTCTATACTGCTTCCTTTTCTGTGCGACAAAAATGCGTCTATAGTTTGCCCAAATGCGTCTATAATATTCCAGAGTGCGCCTGAAATCGTCTATAGTGCTGCTTTAAAAAACACGATTTTTTTAGACGCAGCGTCTATAAAAAACAAAATGCGTCTATAATGCGTCTATACTGCTTCCTTTTCTGTGCGACAAAAATGCGTCTATAGTTTGCCCAAATGCGTCTATAACATTCCAGAGTGCTCCTGAAATCGTCTATAGTGCTGCTTTAAAAAACACGATTTTTTTAGACGCAGCGTCTATAAAAAACAAAATGCGT
>AVPN01001176.1:16674-27884 GCA_000695325.1 Pleurobrachia bachei
AGAGAGAGAGAGAGAGAGAGAGAGAGAGAGAGAGAGAGAGAGAGAGAGAGAGAGAGAGAGAGAGAGAGAGAGAGGAACATATGTTTGTACGCATACCTCGCATTCCTCTATTGCCAGCAGCGGAACCAAGGGGGAATTGAGAAGGGGGAATTGAGAAACAAAAATATGATTTGCATTCTGCGGTTCATTTCTAAGTTCCGGAGAGACTAGCGGATAAATGGGGTCTTTCATAAAATCGAGAGAAGCTGAACTACTACCTGGAATTTTATATCTTTAGTCTGAAATTGCATCATCAGAAAATTTAGTTAAATATGTCGGAAACTAGTATCACAGATATAGTAACGGAGTGAAAAATATTACAAGACTGTTTTTCCGATATAGGGCTGTCAGAGCATTGGTCTGACCCTATTCGAGAACTGTGGTCAGAGCATTGGCCTGACAGATAAAGGGTGGATAAATTGGTTATTGGTTGTGCCTTATTGCTGACTGTCCAATAGACTCAGTACACTATCCGGGTTCCCAGCTCAGATCAGGTTTTGGAAGTTTGCCAAATGGTATATTATCATCTCTGTGTGAATAGTGAAATTACCAATGATCCAATACTGGTCCCTGATTGGCTGATAACCAGTCACGTGAACAAAATAATGAGTTTTGATTGGTTATTTACTTGTTTTGGCCGGTTCCTGTGAATTACCAATGCAAAAGCAAGGGAATATGAAACATCACCTGATACTCGATAGTTCCGGAATATTCCGGTAATTTCATGATCTTTAGACAAACTATATAGAAACATAGTTTTTTGTTTTATCCCGTGACCATGGCAATGAGGAATAGAAATACCATTTTATTACTTTACCTATGTTAGTTGCTGAATTGTAGGATGGGATATTTCAATTTGATTTTCAATCAGTTTTCAATCACATAAAATCCAATGCCAATCACTCCATGCAGGAGAATTTGTATTACAATAGGTATTTCTAGAAAGGTAATGCATAAATTTATTAAAAACTTTATCATTCAAAAACTATTTTATCTGCAGGGAGAAAGAATTTCTCATTGTTTCCCTCCGACGTCGAACCACAGACGTATTGGGGCGTAAATATTTTGTTATCGTCGCACAAACAATAATAATTGTATTGCTACTATCAGTGTTTTTTCAACTTGGACAATTGGGGGTTGGAGGGGGTGGGGGTGCAGTGCTGCAGATTGCGAAACTATTTCAAACAATATGTTTCCCAATAACTAGCTATTTATATATCAATGCTGTTAATATTTTAGCTGCAAGATATGCACGGTTAGGTGCAGATATATGTTTTACAGCATTTCTTAACATCTATATGAAATTGTTGACAAGTTTTCTGCAGGTTAAAATATGGAGAAAGATATCGATTATCGAGATAAAAATACGTTCAATAATTTTACTCCATCCATCCCACTATTTATTTATTGTCCCGCCCTTACTCGGGATTCATGGTCATGTTTTTTATCTGGCACCGATGAGAGCAAAGTAGGGTCCACCCCTGGACAGATGTTTCTCGCAGCTCAACTGGAAAAGGAGAATAGAAAGGATTGCCCAATTGAGCAATCACTTCTTTTTTCTTATCTCTCCTAAATTTCTTCACCGGTTGCAGATTGCAGAAATTGTCGGTGCTGCAACGTAAAACAATGGGAGAGTGAGATTATATCAAACCAAAAATGTATCGGTACTGCTATTTCAAATTTATATCAGTGCTATATCGGGTCATGAAATTGCAATACTTGAACCAAAAATCCAGGGTTTTACCAATCTTCAATTTGGTTTATCTCACTTTTTTGAGAAATGGAACCGGTGATGCTTGATCTTTTTTTGAAAAATCAAAGAGCGAATCGATGTTTTTGATCAACTGAACATCGAAAAAAATATATTTTGATTGCCCGAACATCGAATCGATATTTTTCGGTCACCCAAAGATCGAGCTAGAGATCGAATCGATTTATGATTATTCGGGGAAAGGATCGAGATCAGGTCGATCCCAATTATCGCTTGCCTAGTTAGACTGTGTTTCGCACGCCCCGCCGTTGGGCACGTCGCGCCCTCTTTTTTCGCGCGCGATTTTTCGCGAACCCCTGCGGAGGGGCTGCTTCGCAGCCAAGCCCCGCCGGTTTTCTCTGACAATTCTTTGACATATTTTTCGTGACGATTCCATAGTAAAGCTAGGAATTAGTAAGTCAAATCAAGCTGAACGTGAGACTGAGAGTAATTTCTTCTAGACAATATTATTAATTATTGAATATCTCGATATCGATAATTGCCCACAGTTACAATTACAGAAGTGTCATAAGGAGTAAATTTTCACAACTCAAGCCAAACAAAGTAGAAAGCAACTTTTATATTGGGTTTTAATTGTTTCAACTAATTCAATCAGTCACGCCAGACTCTAAATCATTAATATTGGATGGTTCACCATAAAGAATATATTTCTTGGCCATTGCATTGTCTGAAGGTACAAGGGGATATTTGACCATGCAGTGAACCGTAATGACACCAATACTTGATTATCCGATTCCCAATATATTTGTGAGAATTGATCCTCAGATTAAAAACTCGTTATGGTGTTGTGTGGGGGAGTTAATCAAGACAGAGAGACGATCAGAGAATTATATTAAAGTGGGTTTAATCATAACAAAATTCTGTGGGGGAGGTAGGGACTGCTGCAGTAGGGGACGAAAATAGAACCTCCCTCCCTCCCCCTTGCAGCTGCAAGAGGACACATTTTCTGATCTCTCTCCCCCACTTCTCTCATGCACCAACACTCTAGTACACATTATTACCTAATCCAGCTGACGTAATACATTATGTACGTAATACATTATGTACTTTAGTACTGCACAGAGTCAGACCAAGTACACATTCTACAGAGACGAATGACGTACAACATTCCCCCTGGTATGTGGTGACTGTCAGAGCATTGTCCTGACAGCAGTATGGTGACGTGGTAATGGGATCCTATAAATATATGAAATCATATAATGACAACTAGTTGTTAGATTAGCTGTGCCACATATTTCATAGACTTTAACATAATTCCGATCTCCTCACTCATAATATATTCGGATTACTATTTTATTCCTATCATATTTCCGTGGAAAAAGATTTACGAATAGAAAGATGAGGATTACTTGGAATTGTTCGGAGGAACAAGTAATACGTGATAAAAAGTGAGTGACAGAGTAGCAAAGACCAAAAGACGGTGATTTCTTTGACATGAGAGGCTACTATACACTGTTATGTCCCTTCCACTTCCAGTGGTAACCCATTTGCTAGGTTCAGATAGCGAGGGACTTGAATTGTGTGAGGGACAAGCTGTAGCATGTCAATGATTTCTATGTCATGTCAATGATTTCCATATGATGTGGCCAGGGATTGGAAAAATGCTTATTTCCTGATATACATTGCAACTGTCAGCTCGAGTTTGTATTGCCTGCTAGGCTGTTGCATGCTGATTGTAGTCGTACGGCAAAGTAACTCCCCTAGTAGGTGGTATAATTTCATCAGTTATCTATGCTATCGCTATTTAGCCTTTAAACAAAGCATGTAGAAAGTTCTTCCCATGGTTTTTTAAAGTTACGACCCGATGCACCTGGTATTTCAGATTATATCCAGAAGAGGCAGAAAGTTCAGAGTTTTGGTGGACGTAGCGCGCGAGACACTTTGAATAGTGAAAGGTTCAAAGCGCGCGTTTGAAGAAACCCGTGGTCGGTGCTGAAGGACTGCAGCTGCACGCTTTTTTGCAGCCCGTTGTTGTATCTTCAGCAGCTGCCTCGTTCACCCGAACAAGGAACCGTGGTCAGAGCATTGGCCTGACAGTTTTGATCATGTCACTGATGCCACATTCAGATTAGTCAAAGTAAAATGGGACGATTTAACAAATTGGAAATTAAATCAAATAATCAACTGACAAAACACTTTCACACACAATCCTTCTCTTTGTGTTACCAGCACACACATTTACACAATGTCCAATTAATATATTCATTGATTAATACCAAAGATAGTAGTAGAACGTCCTTTCTTTATAGGAAACAAACACACAAACACACTTAGTCCCTTTCTTTAGGTACAAACAGATAGCCCCTTCTTCGTGCCTGGATCAACCCTTCTTCCTGATTGGAGTAGGGCAACCGGTGAGCATCAACCCCTAATCCTCTTTCCCAATTCCTTTTCTTTCCCTACTCAGTGTCACTGTCAAACTCCCAAATCTGTGGAAAGGAAGGTTTAATGTCTACTTTGGCCTTTACTAACGAAGGATGGTACAGTGTCTATAACTGGGAGCCTAGTGAGGAAAGAGGCTGGTACGGGATGGAGATTGAGGTAGGCTCGTCACGTCAGATGGGGGGGGGGTTAAGTTGTCAATGACTGGTAGAGACAGGTAGATACTAATCCGTCAGGCATTTAACCTGGGATATACTTGCGTATCAGGGGTGATGGGGGTCTAGACTGTGTGAATCACATTTATGATGTCAAGATGTGAAAACTACGGATAGAGAGAGAAAGAGAGAGGGAGAGAGAGAGTGAGAGAGAGAGAGATAGAGAGATAGAGAGATAGAGAGATAGAGAAAGATAGAGAGAGGGCCACTTTGCGGAAGTCTGAAGAGGAGACACTGGGGACGGTGCCAGGGGTTCTTTCCTGGAGTTTAGCAGCCTGGCCAGATGGGAAAGAATCTGCCGACACATACTTTCGAGAGAGAAAAGAGAGTGAGAGATAGAGAGATAGATAGATAGATAGAGAGAGAGAGAGAGAGAGAGAGAGAGAGAGAGTGAGAGAGAGAGAGAGAGAGAGAGAAACCCACATCTCCAAAGTCCGTGTTCTCTATCATCTCTGCAAGACCAGAGACTTTCTCCAAATAGTTGGCAGTGTTAAAAACATCCATCAGGAACGGCATTTTATCCTCCCTATACCGTTTTATCACCTGTAGACAGGTAGGTAGGATTAAAAACACATGGAAAGTTTCCAGAAAAGGGAAAATAAATCATCACTGGAAGTTCCAGAAATATATGTAGTATAGTGACTAAGTGATGATTCATTTTTCTTTCAGAAGTTCTCATATATTCCTAGTTCCCTAACCCCAAAATTGTATAATCCCGTCCAACCCCAGTCAAAACTACCACACAAACCTCAGTACAGCAGGCAGTACATTTGTTGAAGGCATGGGATGCTGTCTGAACGGCCGAGTATTGGGCCAGGAACCCTCTGATTTGGTGGGGCACCCTCCCCAGGCAACTGTCCTCTTCTGTATTGTTGGGATCAAGCGTTGCTGGTGCCCCGCCCTGCAGGGGTGATTTAGTTGTTTAGTGATTTAGTTATTTAGTTATTTAGTGCTACTTTCACTTCTCATAGAAGGAGTTTAATTATGGAATCATTATTATTATCGTTGGCACAGATTTGGGTGCAGTCTCCCATGGGATAACAGATAAAGGGATTGTTCGTGTGAAAACAATGGAATAATATTTAGGTCAGCTCTGATTATGCGTGGGCGGGTGAAATGTGGGGGAGGAAATCCCTTATCCGAGGGGGAGAAAGATAGACAGAAAGGGAAATGTAGAGAGAGAGAGAGAGAGAGAGAGAGAGAGAGAGAGAACCTTTTGTGGGTGCTGGAGGATTGAGACCATTAGTTCCACTGCAAGGGAACCAGCCACAAGAGCATTGCCGGGCCGAGTCACCGTGCACATCTGATCCAACGTTCGATCTTTCGTCGACTGGAAATGAGGGGAAGAGGGTATAGGTTAGTGGGAGATGGAGGAGAAGAGGGTCTATAGGTTAGTAGGAGACTGAGAGAACTAAGGGGGGAGGGGTATGTAGACTGGAGAAAATCGGGGTGAAATAAATTAGGAGTAGGTTAGGAGTTTACTCTAACAGAAAAGAATAGACAGGGATGAAAAAGCTGTAATTAGGTTCTAGGTAGTACAGAGAACTGAAAACGTGGAGAGGCTAAACCCCCATTCTTACATCACTGGGAGCGACGACATCATTGCAAAAGTAACACCCCAGATCATTTCCAGCTACAGTTGGGGCACCCACGACAGGTGAACTAAGCCCTCCATCGGGGTTTTTCACCCCGTGCCTCATAACCAGATAGGTGTCAAACCCTAGAGCACTGTTGATGCATAACTGCAGGGAGGATGGGAATTAAATGAGAAGCGGGTGGGGGTTGGCAATTTTCTAATCTCGGATAGAATTGAATGTGTCCTAAATCACTTCCTTCGGTGTAAAGTATACACTCAATTATGTTATGTTAGATACCCTAAGGCATACAGTCAAACCAAACCAGCCACTACACAAACCTTTTGTTTTGAAGCACACAACAGTACATCTTGATTCCCTTGTATCTGTCAGGAGAAAGACCACATCGGCCGACTCGACCAGTCCCTCTAGTTTCTCAATGTCCCCTGTGACTCTCTCCTCCTCAAGTTTGGATACAGCATGTCCAGGCATGGGAATCGACATGGTCACTGCTTCTACTTCCTGAACATCAGATGATATAATATTTACATGTTCAAATTCAAACTGCCGATAAAGCCAGACTCCGATTTAACGGCAGGATAATCCCCCCCAAAATG
Organism: Pleurobrachia bachei; assembly: GCA_000695325.1. Lineage (NCBI taxonomy): Eukaryota > Metazoa > Ctenophora > Tentaculata > Cydippida > Pleurobrachiidae > Pleurobrachia > Pleurobrachia bachei. The sequence goes on from AVPN01001176.1 coordinate 23,273, forward strand.
AGCAGGATGGGATCCCGATTTAGCGGACACCCCGATTTGACGGACAAAACCCCGAAGGTGCCGTTAAATCAGGGTTCGACTGTATAACAGGAAAGCAGCAACAAGATTAAAAAACGTACGGCTCCAGGATTTATTTGTCGGATTCTCGCTGCAGCGGTAGAAGCCTTGTCCTTTCCACAATCCTCAAAGTTGTAGAGACTCTGTCGAACTGGGTTGCTGTATGATACTTTACCGTTGTCTAACATGGTGATCCTTCTCACACCCCAGCCCTGCAGGAACAGTTGGGAATAGTCAAGTCTCTTGCGCTCCGTTTGAGAGAAATGAGATTAGGGCCAGGCCAATGCTCTGACATTAAAATGATTTTACTTTAAAATCTAGCATCTAACAGTTACCAGTAAACACCGTGCCACGTTGCATCCTAGTGTGCCACTTCCCAGTACAAGCACCTTCAGTCTCTGCAGCACCTCCAGATCCAACTCGGGTAGAAGTCGCCACCTCATTAACTTGAGATTCAGATTGACAGATGATTCTGAGATCCTGAAATGGAGTGAATCTCAATAATTAGTTAATCAATTAATTAGTTGGATTGATACACAACCTGGAAACATTTGTAACGCAGTTCCCCCTACATTGCGGGCACGCTAAGACGTGCCTTACTTTACAACTGGAAACACAGATCAGGGCACCTACTCCTCCTCTGCTATTATTTTCATTCTACTTATTGGGTTTGTTGGTTTGTGTGTGTATCGTTATTCATTGGCAATGAGGATGTTAATGAATTGTTTTTCACCGCGTCACAGAGTTGTGCAAGAGGCTCCTACTCATTTGCAGAATTTTGCAAAAATAGCATTATTTTACTAAGTATCAGAGTACAAGAGACATGATAGTGGTGGGGAGAGAGAGAGAGAGAGAGAGAGAGAGAGAGAGGGGGGGAGTTGGAGAGAGAGAGAGAGAAAGAGAGAGAAAGAGAGAGAAATAGAAAACAGTTGTCTAATAACTGGAACAAATCCAAAATATACTCACTTTGCAGGGTCCATTGTTGCCGAAAGATCTACAAACTTGGGAGCCAATTTACCCTTGGCATTTCTCTCCCATCCCACCACCTTAGGCATCTCCGGGAGAGGTGTGAGGGTTACTGTCAGTACAAGGGAGTGGTCGATACTGAAGTTTCCTGATATCTTGTTCTCTCTCAGACATATCACTTTTATTGTCTTTTCACACTTTCTAGGAGGGGTAGTTAACGTGAACATGATGTTCTATCGGAAATTTCTCACTCGTGATCTTTAAAATAAACGTGAATAATTCCTCTGATGTTTGTCGAAAACGGGACGAACGGATAACAAAGATATGTTTCAATATGTCGATAATATTTCTCGACCGGACCATGAAAAAAACAACAAAAAGTCTGCGCTTTGAGTGGTAATATGACTTACATGTGGTGTGAAACGAGTGCTAGTAGATTTCGTAGCGGCCATCCTGGATGGACCAGGTCTGTACTTGGGTCAGAAAATACCAGATATTCCTGAAGAATTCGCATTGCCAAACAAACCAACAGGTATTTACCCTCTCTTGGGATATTATTTACACATTCCCTCTCATTCTCTCCCTCTCTCACTTCTCATATTCGAAGGAATTCCTTAACAATTCAACACATACCAAACGTTCCGGGTATCCCACTCCGGCCAAGTCTGAGTTTAGGAATGCTGCACCTGAGAATTAGAGGAATATAGTGTTCTGTACCAGCTGCAACATGGTCCAAATCGGAAGAAGAAACGTAATACCGAAAGTCGACCGGTACGGGATTCAAGTGCTGAGAATTATTTCCCACGGTATGCGCGCAGCATCTCTCCGCGCGAAGACGCTACCAAAGATACCGGTAAAACTAGCGATAGCGTGGATTATATTTCCCTATTTCCAGTGTCCCACTCCCACAGACATCAAGATATCGAGATATCTACAGTATAGATACGGCTTGTTATTATGTTCTAACCCTCTACTACTCATTTATATGTGTAAACCTATCTCCACTAAATTACGAGGACGGTACACACTTTCCGGAAAGGCGGGCAGTTTCCCAAAAAGACAGGAGGGCCTCATGCTGCAGTGAGAGATGGCTCATGTGCAGGAAGAATTAGTAAAGTAGAAAGTAAATGTACCAGCAAAAGCGTGAAGTGAGTGGTTTATGTGAGTGGAAAACTTAATGCTACATATTTGGACTGGGATACAGCTAAGTTGTCCAATAAAACATGTGGTCGGTTGTTATGCTTAGCCATGTTACCTCCATCACCGCAATGGAGCTAGAAATCAAGAACCGACCGGATCAGGAAATACGTGACCTAAATAATGCGTTCCGATTGGTTGTTTACTTACTGTTTCGGTCGGTTCCTGCTAGAAATGTCACAATTGACTTGACCCCTTGCCCCGACCATTAGTAAGACTGCTTAACTTAGAAACTACGCACTGTGGGGTGGACACTATTTAACCATTTTATGAAATTTGCTGCTGATCCGGTGCTGAGTATGAACTCTGTTGTTCTTATGGATCTTTAGAGTTCTAAAGACCAGATACGAACAGCACAACTCGTGTCTGTTGTGCGTATAGATCTTTAGAGCTTTCTAGAGTTGTGTTATGCTTTTAGAACTCTCAAGAACAGATACGCACAACACAACTCTGTCTGAGTCTATTATGCGTATATATAATATATTTAGAGCTCTAAAGATCAGATACGCACATCACAACTCTGTCTGGGTATGTTATGCGTATGGATCTTTAGAGCTCTAAAGATCAGATATGCACAACACAACTCTGTCTGAGTTTGTAGTGCTTATAAAATATAGATCTTTAGAGTTGAGAGCTCTAAAGACCAGATACGCACATCACAACTCTTTTGAAATGAATATATTCTGTTCAACATATTCTAAGAGGCACACCACGAATCTCAAAGCAGTACCTTTGCGTTGTTGTAGTCTTTTCTTTTCATGACAAGATAATTCTTACTCAAATATTCTAACACAACTCTCTTTGTTCACAATCAACAAATCAACTTATTTTATAGCATGCTGCTCACCACTGGTCTATTGTTTGGGCTGTGTGGTGCATTTTTTGTACCGGAGAACTGTCGGATCGAGGTGGATAAGGGATTTCTGAAGAAGAAATGTGACCCCGTTGGGGTTGGCATGGTTTTGACCGAGTACAATCTGTACCAATGTCACAACTCAAACAACTACTACTTCTCTCTACCCTCCATTGCCTACCGTTCTGAAACTTGGTTCCTGAACTCAACATGCCCTGAAGACCGGTATCCTTAGTACTTTTGGAAGCTGCATCTCCGTTTACTCCATGACCTTTCTGAGTATCAGTCGGGCCGTGGGGATAAAGAGTAGTCTTCCTACTAAAACCCTGCCCTGCGGCCCCTTCAAACTGGCTTTCATTCTAGGCATGTTTGCTGCCGCGGTTTCTAGCATGCCCGTGATCCTGACCAAGATTAACAGCTGTCTGGAGGATATGTTTGTGAATGGGCAAACTTGGAGTAAGCAGCTTAAGTTCTTTGTGGGTGTCCAGGGGAAAGAAGAGCACTTGGAGGTTCTTGAGGGGTACTATGGAAGGTTTCTAAAGATCAAAAGGGACAGTGAGGTAATGAGGTGGGACAAAATAACGTCTTTAGTTCGTGGCTTTCTAAAGTTGTGTTATGCTTTTAGATCTTTAGAGCTCTAAAGACCAGATACGCACAGCACAACTCTGTCTGAGTCTATTATGCGTAATATATCTTTAGAGCTCTAAAGATCAGATACGCACATCACAACTCTTTTGAAATGAATATATTCTGTTCAACATATTCTAAGAGGCACACCACGAATCTCAAAGCAGTACCTTTGCGTTGTTGTAGTCTTTTCTTTTCATGACAAGATAATTCTTACTCAAATATTCTAACACAACTCTCTTTGTTCACAATAAACTTATTCTGTAGTATGCTGCTCACTACTGGTCTATTATTTGGGCTGTGTGGCGCATTTTTTGTACCGGAGAACTGTCGGATCGAGGTGGATAAGGGATTTCTGAAGAAGAAATGTGACCCCGTTGGGGTTGGCATGGTTTTGACCGAGTACAATCTGTACCAATGTCACAACTCAAACAACTACTACTTCTCTCTACCCTCCATTGCCTACCGTTCTGAAACTTGGTTCCTGAACTCAACATGCCCTGAAGACCGGCTGTTCTATGAAATGTGCGGGTACCTGGACACTGATCTCTCGACTGTTGGGGGAGTGGGTCCGATATGTGGCATAATAAGCTGTTCAAAATCAATGATGGTACAACCAAGGCTAGCCAGTGATATGTGTTCATATAGCTTCGAATGTGGAAACTTTCAGCCTGACATCTTACAAGATTATTGCCAGAAGAAGGGCAATATAATATGTGATGGGGTCTGCGACTCACTCAATTGTAAAGACGAAGAATATTGTAACGGGTACATCTACGGGATGAAGTGTGGTATGGTAGAAATGTCCCCCATGGATGTGTGTTTCTATGCTTATCCCTGGATTTGCAGAGCAGGATTGGACCATGCTCATAATACCTCAGCGTCTATAGACGCTGAGGTATTATGAGCATG
>AVPN01001177.1:15586-27114 GCA_000695325.1 Pleurobrachia bachei
CCCTTTTGGCTAGATTTGGGGGGTGGGTCTACATTTTCAGATGTGGCGGCAGTTAAATGTGGGACTTAAGTGCAAAATATGTGGGGGGTGGTGGGTGTCAAAAATTTTTTGAAAATTTGGCAGTTATCGGCATGAGTATCATGCAGTTAAGTGTTGATCCCCCCCCGGGCTGTTTATTAGTTATAGACTGTTCTCTATTTTAGTTAATCGGGTTACTCGTGAGAGGCAGATCAATCTATTTAGCTGTTGCATATCCAGAGCAATATCCCCATGATCCTGCAGCAGCCAAGCTGACCAGATCTCTACGATAATTTGTCTGCAGCCAATCAGGCAATAGACAAATGGGAATGAGCGACAGGGGATTTCGAGCTAGGATAGAAACAAGGGGGAGGCTGGAACTGTGAGAACGAGATAGGAAAAAAGCCAAAGAAACGGAAAATAAGGAAAGAGAGAGTGACGAAGAGAAATTAGAGATGTTGGGGGAGTGGGAGAAACAGTGTTCCTTACTAGTAGGGCTTCCCATATTGCACGTGCCACAAAAGGAGACGCACAGTGGTATAGCACTGCACGGAGACGGTGGATGTTGGGACCAGGAACCGACCGAATCAGGAAATGCTGTTCACTGATTGGCTGATAACCAGTCACGTGATCTAAATAAAGAGTTCTGATTGGTTGTTTACTTGGTTCGGTCGGTTCCTGGTTGGGACGTGCATGGTACGCGATCCTATAGTTGTACTAGTCGTCGCTACAAACTAGATACACATTCCTGCAGTTCGTCATGTTGAAAGGATATCTCTCACAAAATCGCATCTTTTCTCTCTATCTCTTTCTTTCTCTATCTCTTTCTCTCTCTCAAATGTACACTCTTTTTCTCGCCTGAACTTAAGTTTCAAGAGTGTGGCAAAAACTACAAATCTACTTTTATACGACAAGGAACTGTGTATAATATATGACTGCATAAAACCAGTAGACCGAGAAGCTGTTACCGCCACTAGGTGCAGCTCTTTGCACCACAATTATCATGAGAGTTTCCAAGTTACTGAAGTGCCACCTTAACTGAAGTCAAAATGTGTGTGTGAGAGAGAGTGAGAAAGAGAAAGAGAGAGAGAGAGAGAGAGAGAGAGAGAGAGAGAGGGAGAGAAAGAGAGAGAGAGAGAGAGAAAAAGAGAGTAGGAGAGAGTGGTGACCTAACCGGGGACCAACACACGTGGTTGTCTCGCCGTGGTGTCTGGCTCGGGGAGAAGCCGGAACAGATCTGCACTGCACGGCCGTAATTAACCACCTGGGTTGCAGCACGTTGCAGAAAGTTGGGAGTGCCCACCACCACGCCGGGAAGAAGAGAGTACACACTTGACAAGATTATATCGTGAGAAATGCGGAAAAACTAGTAGTTTGTTAGCTTGAAAACATTGGAAATTAGTGCAGAGAGAGGGTTTGTATAAAACAGATTTATTAAAAAATAACCAGTCTTTGTATAATTCTCAGTTCATTATTCGACAATAGGAGGTCCGGGATCAGCACGTTTCGTTCGTAAAGAGAAGTTTCGTTTTATGGAGGAAGCTCGCTTTACAGAGTTCATTCGTTGGTAGATGGGGTTGACATAACGTGTCGTTGCAGAGTGGAAAATGGGGGATTCATTTGCCGTCCATCTGAGGGGGGGGTTAAAGTTCGTAGTTAGTGGTGTTTATAGGTATCCAACTTAGATTCCAATAACTGTGTTGTTTGTAACCGTCTTTGTATTTATTAGGGAGAAGACATACTGGAGTTGAGATCTCAAGTTCACTGTTTCTCCCCCCTTGCGAAGACAAGCTAGTGATTCACTGAAAGCAACTTACTTTGTCATATCAGAGAGTTCTTTAAACTTGAGATACTCCCGTTCATCTAGGTATGATGTGTACAGTTTCCACAGTACCAGTCCAAACATACAGGGGAAGATGAGAGCTGAGAGGATCGCCATTACTATCCATGCTGCGTTCGACTGAAAAAGGTTAGTTCAGGGGTGGAAAGAATTGAGTGGGGACTGGGGGGTCCATATTAAAATTAAAGATTTGGGCGTGTTATTTCGGCATGGGAAAATAATCTTTACATGATCTGATCAGCTTTACAACCGAAAATAGCTACATGCTGGCATTGCGATCAATCGAATCTATTTGATTGATCAAGTTGTTACGTCAGTCTACATAGTAACAGCATGAAGCCTAGCTAAATTTGGGGTTTCCATGAGGAAATGAGTTTCATTGTTTCTCATTATAGCTCCTAGCTGGAGTGTTTCTATTTTGGATATCACACGCCTCACAGCTTTTGAAAGTATTGAATCCACTACTACAGGTTGCTGCTGGCAGTATGTGGAGAACAGTGCAGAACTAATATTAGTAACTTTGCAGTTGTCTTTGTAGCAATGTAGATCCTCCCATTTGTATGCCCAGTTGTTGTGTCGCGATTACTACTCCGCTGAGGAATCGTGCTGCAGACTTCGCCAGTTCATCTACCCTACTCTGGCCCCAGCTGATTTATAAAGAAGTGCATTTATACCCATGGATATGATATACCCAGCATATTTAACTCAATTTCATATGGAGTGATGCCAAGAATTCTCGAGCTGATAATTCCTACCGGGGTTCCTACTTTGGGCTTCCTACTGTACGTGATCAAGGGTTCTAACTACAGTGTTGTATAAAGACGAAAACTTCAGGAGACATGAGTGTCCAGGAGACGATTTCGACGTTTTAATAGTCCATGGAGGAAATCATCATCCGTAGAACCTTGAGTGATTCTACACACATATTCCACTGGAATGCAGAACATGGAGAATCATATCCCTGTTTTGATATTGGTGACCGAATTACATCTCGAATCATATTGCTATGCAGAATTCTTAAAGTCAACATCTCGAATCATATTGCTATCATATTGCAGAATTCTCAAAATGGTTCAGGGTTCAGTTTCGGGGATCTCTGCAGCTAAGTTAAATTTTGGGTAGTAATTTAAAAGGTTTTGATTATTATTTAAAAGATTTTTTCCGTTTTTAATTGAGAGTTGTTTTATTGAAGGAATAGTGTGTTAACTATTTATGTATTTGAATGAAAATATTAAGTCCGAGTCGTTCTTTCTTGACGAAAACAGTTAGTAAGGTAAACAATATACAGGTTCAGTTTGGAAGAAGAAGATGCAATGAAGGTAAGTCAGGACTTGAATCGGAGTTGACCGTAGGGGCAAGACCTCATTGAAAACAGTATTGTCTTTGGCGGTATAGACCGAGGGAGAAGATGGCATGGACCCAAAGAGTTCCAGTCAATTGGCTGTTTCTTATTAGTAAGTGTTTTAGATGGCAGACAGAAACCATTCCAAGATCACTCGAATTCTTTACTTTAGGACTTTCCCGGTTGGAAGATCCACTGATTGTTCCTCCTACGTTATCTTTGCAATGGAGGATCCTGGATCATCTTGTATTTTCTTGAACTAAGTACATACTTAGTGAGGGTCCGTTTGAAACTCTCGAACTATTCAAGGCGGCTGAGTTCTGCTGTTCCACAGCTTTGGTCCTAACTCCTACAATCGCAAACGACTCTCCGTAAAGTGTTTGATCTCTTTCACGTTTTTTCATCGATCTCACAATCGCCTTGATCCTCGTATGTCCTTTGTTCGTTGCTGACCGGACCACTGTGTCTAAAGTCACGATATCCATCATACTATTTGTCTCTCTTCTTCCAAAAAAAGCCGATGATGTGTCTCTTACCACTCCTGGTCCACACGCCACATCTGGTTACTACAGTTAATGATGGTGTAGTTGAATGTTGATGTGTTATTACCGCCGTCATGCTAGGAGCCCTCCCTAGTCCCTGCATTAACACTGGGCCCCGCCTAGTATCACAGCTTATTGTCACCCTCCTTTACCCTCAGAGAAACAGAGAAAATTTCAATAAATAACTAAAAATCTGAACAAGATGATGATATAATAATTTATTGCCATGACAACCCACAAATTCTATTATTGCACAAACTGCCTCTCCTTGCTCTGCGCAAAGTGTCTCTTGATTTTGAAGTACATGATGCACTGCCATAGGAAGAAGCTCACGATAGTGGGGAGTATCAGACCGAGGATCGCCGCGAGGATTAGGGACAAGTCGTCAATTAGATGCTGGGGAAGAGTGTCATCATCATGGGGATCTTCGGTCATTATAGAATGCTACTAACCAGCTTTAGATTTGTATTAGCAGAAAACAGAAAACTGCGTGTTCCAAAGCTATTTGAAAGCTGGCTCAGGGTTCCAGCTCTTCCTTTGTGTCAAGGTAATGTATCCCTTGTTCGGTTAGATGAAAGTAAAACTATAACACCTGTGCGGCACGTGCCAATATGATCTCTCCACCTAGCAACTTTCTCTCACACTCACATTTATTCGATTAATCTACTTCACAGTTCACACTTTTCCTTCTATGATCTCACGTTGCGGAATATCTAACTAATTATAGTTCATACTTAACCAGGCTTTAATTGGCACGGTCTACATGAGTATAGATTTTATGAACTTCATAAATTTTGGCACAACGTCCCATTTAATCCAGATCAGAAGAGGGTAGCCCGCATATCCCTCACTAGAAAGATCAGAAGAGGGCAGCGTTTTAAGAATTAGCAGCAGCTCGCTCAAAGTATCGTCGGATCTTCAAGGTTAGCACTTGAAGGATAATACAGCTAGCGATCCCGGGGAAGACCAACCCAATTGAAGCAGCAGCAATGGCTTCGTCCAATCGTAGCTTGTTTGTTGATTTGGTTAATTTTTTGTTTAGGCAGTTTGTGCTGGCTGGAAATGCGAGAGTTCCAGCTGTATAGTATAAAGTCCAGCTGTATTGTATAAAGTCCCTGATCAGCGTGCATGCTCAACAAATCAAAGAGTGATCTTGAAGGGTAGCTGGTGTGAGAAAATTCCCTTGTGTATTCGGAGGTAAAGGATGGTGAAATAGATGATAATGGAGCAGATGGCGGGTGAGCACAAGCCCAATATAGCACATAGAACAGCCATCGATATGTCGTAATGAGTCAGCTGCAGGGAAGATGCAAGATGGGTATAGCGCCGAACCCCTCGAATTTCGAATTCAAGGAGTGAAGGGGGAGGCACTAAGAATAAATCAGCAAAATCAAGAATTGTATTTTATGTTTTTCAGCGATATAATAACTTAAGCTCAGCTTCATGTTTTTCAGCGAAATAATAACTAGCTCAGCTATTCATGTTTTTCAGCGATATAATAACTATAGCCCAGCTCTTCATGTATGTTTTGTTACCTTATCATCGCACCACACCGTTGCATCGATCAGAACTTCATGTTTTATCCTTTCACTCTCAAACGTGGCGATAGTGTTGTTCTTAACGGCAATGTAAAACCTCACCACACAATTCGTCTCGTTGTCGTTATTCTCTCCACAGTTTATCACCTGAATTCATTGTTGTTTCTGTCAGAGCATTGTCAGAGCATTGTTGTCACGGATATTGTTATTGAGAGTGGATAGAAATATTTAAGAAGAGATGGTTGGAGGCTCTAGTATTAGAGATCAGAATAGCTCTCCGAGCAATTTGTGTTTTCCAGCTATTTCAAAAGATGTATTTATCGCTGAAGTATAATTTGATGTTGACGGACCTGGCTATTGAAGTTTGGATCACTGAAGTATTCTTCCTCTAGATTCGGTATTGTACGGTACACATCTGTGTCAATGTCGTTGCAGTACCTGGAACACGTCTCACCGTTCTCTGTATCTGTATCCATCCTGGGAGATGTTGGGACTAGTGGAATATGTGGTTACTATGGTTATTAACCACTGGTTAGTAACCAGTGACCACAATGTGAGTAACCAGTACTGGTTACTCACATTCACCTTGAGTTAGGTATCTTCGCGGCGTACTGTAGTCGAACCAAACCAAACTCAGTTGCTGAGCTGCTAATGTAAACTAGTTACTAACCTGAGAGTTCTGCACAAGACACAGTCAATGTGGGTCTGGCATCGTAGAGGCCCACACAGGTCACATATCTCACAATATTTCCCTCTAAAAAGGAGAGGACTATGAGTCAAGCTAGACGTAAACTTAATTCATCATTTGTGGTTTAGACCTTGCTAATATTAAAGGTGTACCTATGTTTCGGCCCACATTGACACTTCCCACAGACGCACTCTCCGTTTCCAGAGCACACCTGGCCAGATCCATCTGAAACATAAACATGGGGGCTGGTGATAAGTGATAACATGGGATGGTTAGAACAGCTGAGCTCACAATTAGTATCCAGGATACACAATACCAGGATTTGAACAGGATTTGAACAGGATTTAAACAGGATTTAAACAGGATTTAAACAGGATTTGAACAGGATTTGAACAGGATTTAAACAGGATTTAAACAGGATTTAAACAGGATTTGAACAGGATTTAAACAGGATTTGAACAGGATTTACAATCTAAATTAATTTACCTGCTATACATTCATCCTGGCTGATGGCACAGTCACACGCACTTCCAGTTACTGACACTGTCTTCTTCTCTACACCCCATCTTGTTACATTACAGTTGCACGTTCCACACTCACAGAATCCCGCACCCGAACAAATCTGTGAAAGCGGCCGTATAATGTTATACTGTACGCCTTTTTAGCAGGTGAGAAGACGCCTGGGTTTAGGGTTAAGGGGCCCTTCAAGGGACTATCCAATAGTTTAGGGACCCTTTTCTAGGTCATAGGGTCCTTCTCTATGTCATAGGATTTGAATATTTCCACTGCACTTACCTCTCCGTTGGGTCCCTTCGGGCACTCGTAGTTGTTGCACTCGCAGAACTCCCCGTAGTCAACATAAGGTCTGATCTCACTGGGCGGGGTCTCCGGTTGTCGGCACTCACACACCCCACACTCACATCTACCTCGTGAACTACAGATCTGGTGGAAGAGTTAAAGCTGTTGGGCCAATACTCTGACCACGGGTCTGTGACTCGTGACCTCTCTCTATCTACCCGCGATCAGAAAGTAGCAGGTGGGCACTACCAAGGAAGGGTGGAAGTTTTTCAATCCAATCGCGGGCAGCATGCATTGTCATGTTCAGGATTAATAAATCATTTTAGTTTACCCTTTGCTGGTCGGTTATCGACGAAATTGCATTTGTCTTGAACGTCTTTTGCAAAGTTTCCCTGTCCTTTGGTCTACACTGGTCCAGGAACACCGGGTCATCCACGGTACCATCAGAACAATTACAGTTGTCACCATAGTAACCCTTGTAACAGTGACACGCCCCACAAACTAAGTCCCCCCTGTTCATGCATCGGTCATCCGCGATGAGTGTCTCACACTGGCATTTACACTGCGTTGTAACCTCGACAAACACCGTTGAGAAACCTGCAGGGAGGGTAGATGATTGGTATGTATATTACCATGGTAACTAGTAACTGATAAAACTAAAAGGTAACCATGGTAACTAAATATAGGTAACCATGGTAACTGTTTAAAGGTAACCATGGTAACTAGACTGTGTTTCGCCCCCACCCCCCTTCTTTACAAAATATGTAAAGGGAGGGTTATTACAACAGGTAACCATGGTAAGTGGTAATTCATACCTGTCACAACGATGGGAACGGTCAACGCCTCAGGTGTGTTCTCATTGCATTCGTCGAAGGAGAATGTGACATTAAACTCCACTGTCTGACCGTACTTTATACCGGCACAGGCATTACTTCCATTTCGTTGGAGGCACAGAGGCTCTAGCTTTACGTCAATACCATAGGCATCCAGGATAACTGAAAGCGTTAACAATGTTAAATGTACTTTGGATCGTTGGTTTTCCGCTATTTTTCTACTTCACACGGATACTGTCCTTCTTACATGTCATTCCAATACTTTACCCGTAATTCTCGCTTGGTCCAAAGATAGGGTCATGCCAATGAAAGCTAACAGCTCTTCTTACCTAAGTTTATAGTCGTAGTGATTCTATCGAGGCTCCTCCTGACAACGTCAACCAAGTTGGACCCATCTGCCGACAGCAAACCTAAAATGTAGTAGCTTCTTTAAGCTCTCAATGGATTACTAACCGCTCACTAAGTTAAACACCACTATACATATTCTCGGTTCACAAAATGCAGTATGATCAGCTAGACAAGGTTCACCTACCAACACTGGATAACTGAGTGAGGTGGGCGGATAGCTTCCGGTAATCGTTATAAACCCTGTCCCCTACAGCGAATATCGGTATTATATCGGACCGGATCAGCTGATTATTCATCTGTAAACACATCGTGTTAAATTGGGTTGTCAACTGTTTTCCTAGTTCGGTAATCTTTCTCTCTGCATCCTTTACAAATGTAAAGTAGGGCTACTGGTTATAACCATTGATATAGAGCATACTCAGCATAGCATTTCCATGCGCTGCAGACCAGGTCAATAGTAACTCACCTGTTCTATTGACGGGTAGTCCATGAGGAGGCTTCTGGTATACTCCCCCACGGAGGGCGTGTAGCATTCGTGATCATTCGGATCAAATATTCCACCTAGCGCCCCATCTCCAGCTATATGCGTTCCCTGGTCTGTCATGTAGATCACAATCTTCCGGGAGTTATTCCTAGAATCCTACCAGGAATGGGATTTTTATTAGCCTAAACGTTATTCTTAAACCCTACCAGGAATTCGACCTTTATTAGCCTAAACGGCCCCTAAACGATTATGCGGCTTTGATATCTCGACTGCAGATATCCGAGTTGTCCTGGTACGACGGGGGGCGAAACGCTAACAAGTAATCGTTATGGTAATGAGTCCAGACTGCTGGGGTCTGTTACTTCAAAGGTAGATTGATTGTGGATCTTACCCCTCTAGGTGTGCGTGACATTGTAGTCATGTAGTATGGCAGTACTTCAAAGGTTCAGCAAACTAAATCTTACCGAATCGTTCTTTACAAGCCGTGACCTGCATAAGAGCATCGAATCCGCCCTCGTCATCATCAATATTACTGCTCACTCTCAACTTCCCTAAAATCCTAGGAGGGAGAGAGATGTAAAATGTATGCTGTGATTACCTTACTCGACCCTGTTTTACCTCTTTTTAAATTTAAAGGATGGTTTAAAACATAACAATCTTGTGAGATAGAAACACAGTAAACATTTATAACGTCTTGCACTTACTCTTCGAAGAATGTGAGGTTGTTGGAAAGGAGCATATCGTTCCGAAACGAGTAGGACGCCTCACATTTGGAGTTCTGTGGAAAATAAGGGATGGTTAGCATTGTATTAACAACAATACAAGGTGAGCACTGAGCGCAGTACAGTTTAATAATATCAGTGAGGCTGACTCAGCCTCCTTTTCTTTTCTCACAGAAGACTGTTAGTGTGTTCAACATTTCAGTCATTACAGTCACATATGGTGTGACAATCGTGGCAATACTAACGGGATCAGAAGGATTAGAGGAGTTCAAACAAGGGTTTACACTCTTCAACGGATCCACATAAGAGTAGGGGGATGTTGGTTTGTCTACAAACGTGCCCAGCCCTATCTGGAAGTTCTCCGAAACAGCTCGAAACTGATCCGTCAGATCTGCTGCCAGAAGTCGAAGGTTCTCTAAATCGTCTTCCATGCTGCAGGGAGAAAAAGATGTGGTAAATTTTTGTTTCAAATATTTCCAATGAATTGCCAGAATAGATACTAAAAATAGGCCACATTCTTCTTGAGGCAAGCTCATGCATTGAATGAAAGACAGTGGTTTCATAGCAGAAATCTGTCTGCTGAAAGACGGTCAGCTGCTTTGCAGATCTTCACCTCACCTGTTAGAAAAGTCCATGAGGAAGTAAGAGTCAATGGGGTAACTCTGTTGGGGCCTCACAGATATGGTTTGTGTGACTGGCATCTTTGGACGCAAATGCACGTCGATCTGCTGAGGTCGTACCTGTAAAGAGGGGCAAGATATTAATAGTTTGTTCAACTGATCATTTGAATTGGTAAATGTGAACAGCTGCTGAAGTGTCTCATTTGCCGCATACGGCGTCTAGACGGGGTTTGATAAAATCAGCTAAAAACGGTACCAAAATTGCTTTAAACGGGTTATAGACGGTATCAAACTGGTTATAGACGGGTTACAGATGGTCATTAAAATCGTAACATGTGAACAACAAGTGAAGTGTGAACCTGAATAGTTTTGTCCAGTGTGAAGTCCGAGATTAGGGATATGGAACTTTCTGGATACTTTAGGTCTTTACATGTTCCCTTCAAATACACTGCATCTTTCATAAAACACCTTGAAGATTGAGAAGATCAAATCAGAATTTTATCCCGAAAAATATCATCTAAAACAGATAAAGTGAAGGACTCTCTTTGCCTTGTTCGACCCTTTCTCGCCCCCGCGGTTTGAAGAAAACACGATTCTCTCTCTTCTTACCTCATGTCATCCCAATCTAGGTCGGCACACCAGGCACACTCGGGAAAGTTCTGTATGCAGTCTGAACACGTCTTCTGTAGTACACAACTATCCTGAGATACCACCAGCTGTAGTACGGCGAGCAGGGCCAGCAGTGGCTTCATCATCGCTGAGTGAAATCATTGGAATCAGTTCAAATAACATGATGATCGATGAGTCAAAAAACAAGTCAGATATCAAAAAAAAGCTTGTAAGCAACGTATCACGTATACGCGGTGTAACAAAACAAAACGCTCACAATTAGCTGGGGTTAGTATACGATTAGTTGCAAAGTAATCCTCGACGTTTCTCTCTCACTAGCCTCTCTCTCAATCTCTCTCTCAATCTCTTGCTCAGAAGGCGGAAGCGTGGCGAGAAGATCTCTACGTCTCCCATCTCTCTCCATTTCTCTTATATATGTAGATTATATTCGGTCTTTGTAATTGTAGGATTGGACATCTCATATATCGAGAAAAAAAGTGAGGATTTAGTGTGCTATACTGACTGTGAGAGGTATAATATGATAGGAGCTACCACTAATCGGTCATTAAAATATTACTGTCAAGATATTTTATCAGAGGATTTTTTAATCCAGTACTTGCAAGGAACACTCATGGAAACCTGCAAACAAAAGCAAGATGTACTGCAGTTGGTAGTGGAAGATCTATGTGTGAAATGATATGCTCTTAAACGCTCCCTTTCTCTCTCTCTCTTTCTCTCTCTCTCTCTCTCTCACTCTCTCTCTGCATGCTCGTTCCTGAGCAAACCGGAAATAAGCAAACTCGTACATACAATAAACCCGAGTTGCACCTTTTGATCCATCTCTATAATACCCTCCCTCTCTCTGTGTGTCTCTATCTCTCTCCCTCTCTCTGTCTCTCTCTATATCTCCCTTTCTCATAATCTATCTTTCTCTATCTGGCCATACTCTCTCCATCAGTCTCTCTTTCTTCTTGTTTTGATCTCCGTTTTCTATCTCGTAAAAAGAGGCAAGGAGTATAATACGGGGTTAGTTTGTAAATTTAGAATTGTTAACAAAATCCAATTTTGAAACTGTGTACTGGGTATTTCTGCTGATAAGGAAAGTAGATCACGGCAAAATATACAGTTGGCAGTTATTTCGGGATA
>AVPN01001181.1:0-17757 GCA_000695325.1 Pleurobrachia bachei
TTTAGACATTATTCCAACTTTCGTTTTCGTGCACCTCTCACTTTAAGAAGTCGATGGATACTAGATAGTGCGAGGTTAAATACTATCGTATTGCAACCTACAGGGAGGAGCAGGACTGACAAACAGACATACGAGGTAATACAGTGCCGAGTGTAAAATCGATCGACAATAGCACAGCATCGTATTTCCTAACACACACGCACATGATAAAGTTCCTAACTCATTCATTCCACCTCTCTCTCTCACATTCTTTTTTCATCTCCCTCCGTAACCTAATTTTCTATCTATGCATTTCTTTTGGTGATTATTATGAGTAATCATTACATCATGCCAGATAAGGAAGGGGAAAGGCAGAGAAGAAGTAACGTGTGACTGTTATGTGATGTTACCTTTGTATTATTATATGTAATTATTTATAATTTTAGGATCTAGAATGAATCATGCCCAGACTTCCTCTCTCTCGTAAGGTCAGTGTTGGTTTGTGAAGTGTTGGTTTGTGAAGCTGTGAGTGTCAACCAGCAACAGGTCCTCCAACTCCCATGAGACTCAGGAGAGTGAGCGACAGAAAGGGAGAGAGTTTTATGTAGAACTAGAGAGAGATAGATGGAAGGAGAGATATCAGAGAGATGGGGGAAGAGAGATAGAGCGACAGACCATCAGAGATAGTGAGCGACAGGGAGTTATAGACACAGAGATAGTTCTTACTTTAACGTTTTCTCCAAAATCTGCGAGTAGAACCTCCTCTCAATGGAAGTTTGTTCCACGGCCTGACTCCTGCACCCCGTAGCAAAAATAGCCAGATGCTGTAGTGTCATTATATCCCGTTTACTCGGCATGTGTACCAGGTTGGTCCATCTCACATCAGTCGACAGAGATTGGGATAGAGAGCTCATCGCGTCCTGACATAGGTCACCACTGAGGGGGAGGGAGAGAGTGGTAAGTAATAAAGTAACAGATGTTCACACACTCACGTACACCCACGTCACCCTCTGAAAGGTATTCCCCCTCTCTGCAGACATTCGCCCTTTTGGTTACTTGCCAACAAACTATCAACAAGTAGTGGACCAGAGAAACCTTTGTCTCCCCTGATAATTTAGAAAACATACATCTTCCCTACCATAATGCTGCCGTAACCCAACAACCACCCGCCAGCTATCAATATACTACATACGTTGAGAGCGCACCTTGCCCTACATTATTATAATGGATACAACAACAATCGATAATTTTATGTCCGCAATTATTGTTGTAATTCCACTCCGGTCTCCGGTATTACAAACAGAGTACAGGCGAACAAACAAGCAGACAAACAGACAATATAATTACCCGGGAAGTTGTGCCCGGAAAAGCTCTGTATTCTCAAGAAGCATTTCCTCGAATTCCTGCGTGAACTGTTTCCTAATCAAGTGCTGATGATCTTCATAAACCTTCCTACCCCGAGCAGGTTCCAAAACAGCAAACCTCTCACCAAGCACCTCGAGAACACTCTCAAAGGTTTGACCTGGGAGGATTCGTTCTGAGCACCCCTGGGTTAGAGATTTTTCAAACTCTTCAGCCAAGTCCTGTTGGTCTTGTTCCGCTTGTAAGACGGCAATTCTCTGATCGAAACAAGTCCTTGCCTCCTGCTCCTGGAGGAGATCGAAGGGAATGAGGACACGGTCGGTGATAGGACACTTCTGAATTTCAGCTTCTTTCCAAGTCTGTGTTTCCTCTGAAGGGGTGACGAAAAACTTGGGAAACTCGGTATGAGATCGGATGTGCTCCAGAGCAGATGGGTAGTCTGAGAGTCC
Source organism: Pleurobrachia bachei (assembly GCA_000695325.1). Taxonomy (NCBI): domain Eukaryota; kingdom Metazoa; phylum Ctenophora; class Tentaculata; order Cydippida; family Pleurobrachiidae; genus Pleurobrachia; species Pleurobrachia bachei. The sequence goes on from AVPN01001181.1 coordinate 1,791, forward strand.
CAGGCTATCGATTAGCTGCTCAAACACACAATGAAGATCTTTCAGATAGACATTCCGGCGAGTCTCAACTTGTTTTGTGATCACGCTCCGCCTATGTCTTTCATACAATGCTTTCGCTTTTCGGGTGCCATTGAGGTGACAAAAGTTCTGAAAATCTGCATGGTTTTTACAACAATGTTTGAATTCCATCCAGTTCACTTTAGCGTTTATCACCGTGCTCTCCATTAGAGAATTGTACAGCCGAGAGATCTCACCTCTCCTCACATCAAACGCTGTCTTTTCTTCCTCGTAGGTCTGAATGGCTCCTATTGTCCGGGGACCGTGTTTCTTAACCCGGCACAACCGGGCCGCTACGTGAAATACTGAATCGACATTGATACCTAGCTCTGCTGATACTTCTACGACAGGGACTTTGCTCCTAGCGATGTTCTGCCTCAATGTTTCGATGTGTTTACATTTGAAAGAATCGTACTTCGTGAGGGCAACGACAAGCGGCTTTTTTGCTTTCTTCATAAAGTGTGAACTGGTTAACAAAATATATATCTTCCCTGGAAACATCAAACACGAACAAAAAGCAGTCTACAACGACTTTATCGGGAAACTTCTCCAAATCTGAGTGTTCTGATTCGTTCTGATCTGCTAGGTTATCATAATCGATGTATTTGTGTTTGACACCATGGGTTGAGATTTGGGGCGTCAATGCTCGTTTATCGTATGGCTTGTTGCAGAAAGGTTTGAGGCTGTTGTCGTCATAAAATTGGGTGTGCTCAATGATCTTGAAACCGATCGTGGAGTGGTCAACAGTCCGAGAAACATGGCCCCAGTACAGAAAGTTGTCATTGTTGATCACACTTCCACCGTAGTCCTGATTCGAGATTCCACTGGGGTGTGATTCGGAGTAGTCGTCTTGATGTGGCCTGAAATAAAGAACCGTGATTAAACTATTGGTCTGACAATGGTTTCAAATGATTGGTCGTCTCTTTGTTACTCCACCCCCTACTAAATGATTAGTTTACCTCACAAAGCGGTTACAGAGGCAAGACTTTCCCGGGCCGATTTGCTCATCGGTGGTGGCCGAGGGGAGCCCCACAACGGCCACCCAGCACGACCAATCATCGGCCATGCATATTCCGTGGTCTGCGGAAAATCGGCGCTTCTGCTCCTTCACCTACCGCAGCAACCTAACTTGTAAAAAGAGTCATGATTATGGATAATTTGATGACTGTTTGATCAGGATAACTAGGGGCTAGGGCCCCTCTCCTAGAGGGAAATAAAGAAAACGACTGAGAAAAACAAAACGGCGAAAAAAAAAGAAGAAAAAAATCGTTTCAGCTTTTGAGATTTTTCGCGACTTAATTTATTCAGCGCCGCGCAAATAGATTGCGCTGCCGCGTCGCTTTCTGAACCGCGCGGCTCGGCGTGATTTCGAAATCAAAACTGGATCGCGTCTTTTCCAAGATGGCCGTTTTTTTCACTTTTTAGCCTCTGAAAATTGACCGGCGCTTCGGCTTGAGTTAACTGATAAAGGCCCCTGCCCCTTCTGCTGAATACTCGTGAATGCGACTGCAAGTTTTAGCGTTGAACATCAACAGATTTCAAATGTTTTGTAAAATCTAAACACTCCGCTGTCCGCAGAGGGCCGAGCCACGAGGCACGAGGCCAGCGGAGTTAGGAGTAGAATGCTGCTCTTTCGCTTTAACTGAAATAAAAAACTCTCCTTCTCTAACTAGGAATGCCGCTCCTCAAAGGAAAGTTCCGGCCAGCAACGAGCCTTGCTCGTTCTCGGTCCAACTCACAGTCGGAGCCAGATGAAGCTCGGCCACGATCCAGCTCCTTCTCGGAGTATGACTCCCTGAAACGCCCTGCCACCGGTAAATGTTACACCTAATAACTATTGGTACACTATACTAGTACACATTAAAGAATAATGGCAAATATTCAAATATTGTGAATCAATTTCACCGATTTGTTTGCCAACTAACTAAGTTTGGTCTCCTGTCAATGAACTATATTTGAACCTGATATGATTTCAGAACTACATTTGATATTCCCTAATTTCAGAGTTGAGGAGTGGTGCATTTCAAAGTTCTCCCTGTTCCGCGTTCAAGGTTCCAACCTCCCCCATGATTGCTACAATTGGAGGTCTCATTTCCCCTCGGAAACAACAGCCCCTCTACCACACATCACCGAGGAAAACCCCAACAACACCCTTCACCAGCCCCGGTGGATCCATTCCCTCTCCGGGCGGGATGGTCATGCATCATAGGAGACCGGTATCACCCCATTTTATCCAACCTCCACCGGATATAACCTCACCAACCAACCAGCTCAAACAGCCTGTGTAAGTGGGTAATGGGATTTGGAGATAGAGGAAGTACGGTATACAATACACGTGCTGAGTGAGACTCTCTGTAGGAAAATAATACTGTAGCCTTTCAATACACTCAAATATATTAGTGTCACTGTCAATAAATAGAGGTGGAGTTTAAGACATCATTCAACTAACACCTTTCATTTCTCACCCTCAGTCACCGGAGAAAAACACGGCTCAGATTGATCAACTACTCTCATCCGAGGTGTAGATCGTTAAATCCACCACATCATTTCACGAAATGCAGACCAATAAATCCACCACATCATGTCACTGATTCTCGTATAAAAAGGTCATCACAACTGTTCACACTAAATTATTGCCACCTTTCTCGAAACAGCATGTTACAACTTACATGTTACACATATCACGACAACACGTTACACTTGCTACAACACATGTTTATGGATAAACATTACTCACTTTCTCTCTCTCACTTTCTATTTCTCTCACTCTCTATTTCTCTCACTATCTCTCTCTCTCTCTCTCTCTCTCTCTCTCTCTCTCTTTCTCTCTATCTTTCTCTCTCCCCGCTCCCTTGCAAAGCTGCAGGAAGAGAGTACTGCGGTGTATTGTGACGTGTTATGACTGGTGTTGAATAGATGGTACAGTGCATACTGTTTACATTGAGACAAAGATGTTTTCATGCTCTCTCCCCCCGTCCCTCCCTCACTCTCTCCCAACCCCTCTCTAACTTACTAACACCACCTGACACGCATCTCTCCCACCCCTCCATCTCTCCCATCTCTAACACCCTCTCTAACACCCCCTCCTTCTCTTCCCCTCTCTAACCACCCCTCTCCCCTACACAGAATCACGACACCAAAGCAGCGGCTCGACTCCACGGATCTACTACATGAAGGACATCCCTCCCTTCCTCTCCCTGAAAAGAGTGAAGTGGTCTGTGCAGAGAGGGGTGATTCAGCCTCCGAGTATAATGACAGTGATACGCACTCCGGTAAATGTTAGATAGTGATGGTAACTAATCTTGAGTTCTTGAGATCTTAATTAGCTCATTCTCGTTTACTTGGAGACCTTTTTAGACTTCAAATTTCACGATCATATCTTTTCAGTTTCCAGTTTTACCGGTGAAGTGGTTTATGAGAGGAAATCTCGGAAACAAGTAAGAATGTGATTTAAAACCTTTGAAATGAGATCATGTACTGGACTCTCAGAGAATCACTCTCTTATCTAATCTGGCCTATGTCTCTCCGACAGTCAACCTGCACTTTATGACTCAGACTCTCTCGCTTTCACTCGTTTTGTGCGCAAATTGTGATGAAAGCACGTTGTTAAGCACTCCATATGGCGCGCCACTACTAGAGCGCGCTTAGTTGGTCAAACCACGTTTTCAGACCGAGTCCACGTTTTCAGCTAAATCGTTACGTGGCTCCCCTCGAACCTTGACGAAAGGTCTCCCAAACCGAATTACCCCACATATTAACCAGCCGAAGTTTGTTCAATCCTTTATAATCTCGTATCCCCTTCTAGGCAAAACACCTTGGTCGAATTGATAAGACAGTGATGACCATGAGAGACTTAATACAATTCCGACTACCTAGAGATCCTGCGAACCCCCTGAAACAGTAAGATCAGATTTTCAAAATGCTCTGTCCAAGTTTTGTTTGAACAAATCAAGTCCAAGGACAGGGCTTGCACTTGAGAGCAGTTCCAGTTTCTTAAAACCATAACCGATCTTGTATCCTGTTATTTCCTAACCCACCCTGCTTCCCAGGATCTGGCAAGACATCAAAGAGAGAGAAGAACGTGAGAAACTGGGTGAGAAAGAAAAGGAGAAAGAGAAACAGTCTCGTATCGAACAAATCATAGCCGAAGCAGCGGAACGGGGTGAAACTTTGAAACCTGAAGACGTCGAAAATGAAGAATCCCTACCTCCCATTGCGGTCCAATTAGACCCAATTACTGGTGAAATAGTGGTAAACAAGGAGACTCTAGAGGTAAAGTTGAACAGTAAAACTGAGATACAGGAAACGATAGAGGAAGATGAGGGAGAGTTAACATTTGGTCGTTACGAGGATCACCATGTTTCTATCAACTCTTTCTCCCGGAGAAAAAGGATTCAGAGGTGCAAGTGGACGGAGGGGGATACAAAACGGTTTTATTTAGCTCTCAGGAAAGTTGGGACTGATTTTGAGCTGATGCACAACGTGCTACCAGAGTTTACCCGGGATCAACTGAAACGGAAATTTAAGCGCGAGGAGAAGAATTGTCTGGCAAAAGTTGACATGGCATTAAACTACTCTCTCCGTATGGACGACTCACCCTTAGAACGAGAGGAAGAACCTGAAAAACCGGTAGAAAAACCTAAACGAGAACGAAACAAGGCCCCTAAACCCACTCTCACAACAGTGATAAGAGAACGACGGAAACGGGCACTTTCTGAAACAGACGAAGAGGGAGAAACACCACCATTTAGAAGTAGACAGAGATCCCGGCCACTGGGTATAGATGATGAAGACGGGAGTCAGCCAATTGATATTATTAGAGATAGTTCTATTGATAGGAAAGTGGTTGTATAGTAGTGTGGATTGGTGTGTTTTTGAGATAGGGAGCTTTTTTTCACTGGACTTTGTTTTAGAGCAATTGTTAACAGTGCCTGCTCCTTCTCTCTTGAACCCACCTCCATTCTTGCTGAGTAAGGAGAACCCCTTACTCAGCAACTCTATCCGGGCCGTTCTGTTTGCCAGGGTGCGGGAGTGCAAACGAACAGCCTGGATCTTTCTTTTTGTCTGTCTGGCGGTGCCGACCCGATCTGACCGTGCTGTCAAAACGGGGTCTGGAGGGGCCAGGCAGATTCTTTTTGTGATCTGACTAAAGTAGGGAGGCCAAAACTGAACCAAGGACCTATTACTTGAACTGTTCCTACAAATCATCCGATTTCAAAAACTTCTTGTATAAAAGTTCAGCAACACTCCAAGCATCTTCCTGATAATTCTTACTATCATCAGACCTGAAATCTGGCATTTGATCATGTTCATGGACCATGGTGTTGGAGATCACATCTCCAAAACATCTCGTGAATCATGTTCATGTCTTCAGACTGCAAGTAATAAGTCCTCTGGTTCGGTTACACGTGTGACGTGTGTAAATTATTTTAGTGTTAACCAACTCTGTATACAAGTGTTTCCATCTATGGTGTTTTATCCCCTTTCATTATTTATTATCTTCACAGCAACATGTCTTTTTAGTATCAAGATCCAACTAACTAACTAGTTAATTTACTAATTAACTAACTAATTAGTTAACTAATTAACTAATTAACCCTGCTAATTAATATAGCGATCACAGTATGCACAGCAAGTTAAAGATCACAGCTCTCAAGAAGATCTCCCAGTCTCCGGGAGGGATGGTGCCAGCTAGCGAGCTCTTCACTTATGTCAAACAGGTAATAACTTCCGAAAGAATCTAACATCCTGACTCCCGGCATCTTAACAGAATCTAAAATTTTGATTCCCGGAAAATGTTAGAATTTATACCAGTTACCACCTTCTCATTACCTCTAAGTCTCCCTCTAACCTACCTCCTTCCCCAGTTGGATCTCCCTCTAACCTCCCCTTTCCCATCTCTAACCCCCTCTTCCCCAGTAAGATCCATCTCTAATCTCCCTCTAATTTCCCTCCACTACCCCAGTACGATCGGTCGGTTGATTCAATGGTGCTGAGTAAGTTTGTGCTCACTGTATCTGAGATACCCCTGGTAAAATGGACTCCCTCCAGCAAGACGTTTATACTGAACAGGTACTATTGCATTGAATTGGGATTCATAAACTTTGATTGGGCTGTGATTCAAAGTTCAAACTTTGAATGATACTAAGTTAAAACATGTGATGCTTGCTACTAACTTTGGTTTTCCAATCACCAATCTACATTTCCCAATACACTATATATACACTAGTTATATATTCCCGTGATCTTTTTTACTCAAAGCCCACTAGAGATTCCCCCGTTCAGAGAGGCGTTTCGAGCCCGTGGTTACTTTCTCTTCATGACATATCTGTGGGGTGCTGGGATTGCAAACAGGTGGCCGGAGTTCAAGAAGTTTACCAGCAAGATACCTGATATGACAATGAGCCATTTTGTTAGCAGTTACTGTATGCAGGTAGGGAAGACACACAGACAAACAGAAACGGTATAACAGAGAAAGACGAACAGAAATCAACGTGATACAGCTGCTGTTATAGTAGACGTGCAGTGATCCTTGTATCTGGGCCTTCTTTTAATTCCTGATTATCAAACCTTCCATTCCAGACACGACAACCTGAGCGGATAATGCATTACAACTCCCAAATGAACCTGATTCTCAAGTACGTTTTGGAGAAGAGTGGGAGGAGTAAGGAGATAATATTGGACAAGGTTATACAGGATACTCTGGCCAGCTTTTTACCGAGTATCAATATCAGCTGGGTACGTCAATTTGCTGTAAAATAGATAAATTAATTATGTAATTAATTAATTGTTTACTGAAGGATTCACACAGATTTAGGACTCATAACGCTCTTTCTCTTGAGCTCTTCTCCCTTCCCAACTCTTGACATTTTACAAGACATTTCTCTCAGATGTGGCTATTCAACGAAATTGTCAAGGAACCTCGGACCTCCGTTCCTCCTAACTCGGACATTGGCCTAACTCCTGAGAAGGCCCAGAAAAACCTGATAAGACTTGTCAAAATGGCCGCCAAAGAGTTGGAGATAGAGATCCAGAGAGTTAGGGTGGATAGTGGGAGTGCTGGTGGTGGTGGGACTACTAATTCAGCTACCCCGCCAGCACCTGCATCCTTCGCAGAAATGATAGGTGGGGAATCTTTTACTTTATATTTGACCTTCTCCTCCTGCCTTCAACCCATCCTTATTTAACTTCATTCCACCAACTTATTTCTAATAACATCGTTCACCTCTCCCTAAATGCCCTCTCATTTCAACCCTCCATTTTCAGGTGGAAAGAAAAGTTCGGATCAAATCTTCACCGAATTCCTACCGGTTGCCATGTCCCTGTTCCCTGCCATTCAGGGTTCAAATGGGAACACTCTAAAGTATCTGAACGACAAGACTGGAGCCAAGATTGTGCTGACTAAGATGCAGAAAACTGGCGAGTCTTGCGTCGCATTTACAGGTAAAAAGCTTCTTCTTTTAACCCGATCCCTTATCATGTATTCTACTACAAAAATGTACCTTTATCCCACCATTATTCGTTGCCTTTTTAGCCGTCCCACTGTACTTTCCTACCATTGCCATTGCCATTCCCTTGGTCCAATCTCATTTTCAACCCGAAATCCATTTTCGTACAAAAAACTTTATTGCTTGCGGGTGTATGGCATCGTGTCAACAACGCCATACCCCTGGAAATTGTGTGAGTTGACCGTACTCACCGCAGCATCAACCAACAGCTGCACGGCTACGGGACGGCGACCACACACACACAGAGAGAGAGAAAGAATAGAAGTAGAAGAAGAGAGAAGGAGACATTTTGTGAGTGAGAGAGAGAGATAGAGTGTGTGTGGTTCACCGCTGGTACGAAGAGCTCGGCGTGATAAATCAGGGTCTTTCTTCCCCAGAATCTCCCCAGAGATTGGGGGAGGAAGACCCTGGTAATCACTGTGCAATGAGCTCTCCCCGTAGGGGGAAGGGGTGTTGTGCGGGAGGGGGAGCAGGGGCGGAGAGGTGGGAAGCTTGTAGTAAAATATAAAATCCGGAGCTGGTAAAATCATAGCTTCCCGGTCCTCTCCGCCTTACTGCAGGAACTGGGGTTGGTGGGCAGGGGAAGAGGGGTCCTCTGGATTTCTTGTATGAGAACACTTCCAGTAAGGGTGATGTGGCTGGTTGTCCAGCTGCTTTGGCCCAATAAATGGGGAGCTGGTGAACCACCACAGACAGGAACTTGGCGGGCAGGGGAGGGGGTCCTCAGATTACTCCATTTGGAGTATGATGTCGGAGGACAGAGAGGGTTCATCCTCAGGCAGCTCTGGTATTCCTGTAAGCGATGACGTATCGTCATCGGTTGTAGAGTCCTGGTCGTCTGGGACCGGTAGGAACTCTCTTGTTGCCGTCGGCTCCATCTCGGTTACATCCTCTAGCGAGGACACAAAAAAGTCCAATTCAGTTGGTGTGACAGTGTCACAGATAGTACCCATTGGGGAATCGAGACACGTAGTAAAACTGAAAGTCGTGCCTGATCCGAAGGACCAATCGAATTGTCTGGGGCTCGGTAGTGGAGAAACTTTGGTGAGAGAGTCCACCTCCAGAGTTTGAGTTGCTGCGCTTTGCAGTACTGGCTGGACTTTTGGCTGCAGCTCCATTACAACTGTTTCCTTTAGTTGGTTCAGGGTCTCTGTTAGCAGGAGTAGGTTCTTGTTGACATTCATAATGAGGTCAGTATTATGGCTCAAGTTCCTGCTTGACTCTACGCCTTTCGCGTAAAGCGGTAGGATCCTGTCGTTTGACTTTCTGAGTGTCCATCCAAGGCTGATGAAGCCAGCTATGATTACAACTGCTAACAGAAGTAACGCGATAGCTGGTAGTGCTTCGTCAACGGTGAGAATCATTATTGTTTTTGAGTAAGAGATACAACAAAATAATGAGATGTGGATGGAACGGTAATCTGCACGTGGAAACTTGAACAGAATAGCGGATTGGTGTTACTATGACAACACGTGCAGATTTGACACATAGATAGACCCGATCTGATCGGCATTCAACTGAGTGCATTGTATACTATACAATGTATAGCCTGTAGTGATCACCTTGAAATGAACTTGACCCATCTTACTCTATCTCTCTTCGGAAGCCTCTTCTTGCCTGCTAAAAAGAGCAAGAGCACATCCATTAAAGTAAAAACTGAGAACTCTCAGCATCAAAGATTGATTACGGGAGCACTCTCCCCCCCAAAAAAAACTTTTCTGAAAAGTGATTTTTCTAAATTTCTAATTTCTCAAACTTTTTCTCTCTCTCTCTCCATCTCTTTATATCTATCTCTCTAGTCTCTTTTTGTATCTATACCCCGTTCTACCATAACATGGTTCATGTCGCATCACCCGAACCTCAGTTATAGACGAACGAACTCAAAAGCATTGAGCCACCCAGCCACACTTATGAGTTATGTCAATTTTCAGCAGACTTTTTGACCGTGACCATATCTCCAAATTTCAACTCATTTATTTTGTTCTGATTCGTAATTATAACACGGAATAACAAGAGGTTGTTTTGACAATAGCATAGATACTGAAATAACAAGAATATTTTGGTTGAGAATATCCTCTTCTCTGTTACGTCTTTGGTGATAAATACAGAGTTGTCGTAACGATTGATTCTTCGAGAGAGATCATCTTCAGAGTGTTCAACGAGTCGAGAAGGTAAACGTATGAAACGGTGCAAGGAACCGTTATCGCATTTTGTCCTGCTCCACATTCTTCTTGCAGATTGGAACAGCCAGAAGTAGCAGCGTGGCGATTATCACGAGTTCATCGATGTTCATTTTAGGGTTGATAAGGATGTCCAGAAAACAAACGAAAGTGGTGAATAGAGTGCGGAAGTGTGGTCATCTGGTCATCATGGCATGTTGTGAAGCTGAACGTTGATCCACTGTCAGTTTCCCATTTCCGGGGACTGGACATTGGAGTCACTGCAGTGAAGGTGTCAGTGAACTCTTTTTGCGTCCCAGAGGTCTATAGTATCGGGTGCAGCCTTTGCAGACTCTCTAGAATGCTTTTCTGCAGACTCATCAGTCGCATCGGTCGCTGCACTCAACTTCTGTTCTAGGATATTTGCATCCCATCGTACGTCTTTGGTGATATGAACTGTGATAGGAACTGTGATCGTGGCCATTGGGGAATCGAGACACGCGGTGAAGCTGAATATAGTCCCTGACCCACAGGACCAATCGAAGTCTCTGGGGCTCGGTAGCGGAGAAACTTTAGTGAGAGAATCAATCTCTAGAGTCTGGGTCGCTACGCTATGAAGCACAGGCTTGTACTTGAGCTGGAGCTCCTGTTCAACAGTTGCTTTTAGCTGGTTGAGCGTGTCCATTGGAAGAGATTCGACCTCATCATCCGTCTATCCGGCCGATGCCACTCTGATCAGGATGCTGGAAATCATCGATGCGGTGGACGTATCAACGGATCTAGTCGTTCGAGCCACTGGTACATGTGTTGCACTGGTAACAGTGCACACTGAGCTGGATGATTGTCTCCAGATCTAGTTAGATGTCCAACGGGGCTTCTTGAATACGTCTTTGGTAATAAGTACGGCGTTGTGATTAGGTCAGTACTCTGGCTCAGGTTCCTGCTATACTCTACATCTTTGGCGTAGAGTGGTAATATCCGGTCATTTGACTTCCAGATTGTCCATCCTAAGTTAATGAAGCAGACTGCAACTACAACTGCAAGCAGGAGTAATGCAGCAGCAGGTATGGCTTCATCAAGGGTAATCATCGTGGTTGATTTTGTGTGAGAGATACAACAAAAGAACGGTATGAGGATGGAACGCAGACTCATCAGGGCATCTGTCGCTGCACTCGACTCAACTGATGTGATACGTTCTGGGTTATGGCTGCCGAACTATCAGCCAGATTTCTGGAGCTCTCCACTTGCTTAGTGTAGAGCGGGAGGAGGTGTTCTGATGATCCATTGGAGTGAGTGTTGTTTACGTCTTTGGTGGTAAGTACAGAGCTAGGAAACCGAAGATGAGGAAACATGCAGTGATGCTGGGCCTGGCTGCTGGAATTTTTTTTTCACGTATTGGGGGAGAAAAATGATTAAAAAACAGATAACAATCAATTTGCCTGGCTGCTGGAACGGAGTTTTAGATTGCTCCTTCATAAAATCAACTGCAGAAACACAAAAGTTTTTTCGTTTTCAATGAAATTCCAGACAGAGACCAGAAGACAAAAGCATACAAAAAGTGGACTCCTTCATAAAATCTTTTTGTTTCACAACTCACTACAGTTCAAGATTATATCGATTTATACACTGTATACACCCTCCCACCAAGAACCAACCAGGCCACTCCACATCTATCTATCTTATCCTCTAGAACCTCAGGTCTTCAACCCTCCTTTCTCACAGGTACAAAGAAACAGATAGACTACGGTATTGAGTTAGTTCTAAAGATAGTAAGTAAGAAGAATGATGGGTCAGCATTGGAGGTGATATCTTATGAGACTGACATCCTGGAGAATTACATTCAGGATGAGGTGAGAATGTTACTGTGTGATGGATAACTCAACCATGCTGTTCGTTTAAAAACCTAAGTTGAATTATCAAATATCCCTTGCTCAACAGTCTACTCTTTCAGGAGAGTTTGGTATGTTTGGGAGAGTTCACTGAATCGTATCAGGAATGGGGGGGGGGAGGGGTCCTCTGATTACTCGATCTGGAGTATTATATCGGGAGACGTTTGGGGGATGCAAGGTTCATCCTCAGGCAACGGAGGAATGCCCGTCATCGATGACGTATCGTCATCATCAGTTGTTGGGTCATCTGGTACCAGGAGGAACTCTCCAGTAGCGGTATGTTCCATTCTGGTTACATCCTCTAAGGAGGATACCGAGAATTGCAATTCTGTGGGTGTCACAGTATCACAGATAGTTGCCATTGGGGAATCAAGACAAGTTGTGAAGCTGAACGTTGATCCACTGTCAGTTTCCCATTTCCGGGGACTGGACATAGGAGTTATTGCTGTGAGGGTGTCAGCGAACTCAGTTTGTGTACCAGAGGTCTTTAATACTGGTTGCGGCCTCTGGAGATTCTCTTGAATTGTTTTCTGAAGACTCAGCAGAGCATCAGTCGCTGCACTCAACTGATGTGAAACGTTCTGGGTAATGGCTGCTGAATTATCAGCCATTTTTCTGGAACACTCCACTTGCTTAGTGTAGATTGGGAGAAGATGCTCAGAAGATCTCCGGGTCATCTTTCCGAGCATAAATAGACCTACTACCATCACCATTGATAATAGTAGGAAAGTTGTCGTAACAATTGACTCTTCAAGAGAAATCATCTTCAGTGTTCAACAAGAGACGGTAAACGTATGAAATGGTGAACGAACGGAAGTGAATCTGCACGTGCAAACTTGATCGCACTATCCGGGGAATGTTGTCATGGCAACACGTGCAGACCTACTGAGTGGTAGTTCTGAGAAATCAACAATCTGTTGCAATCTTTCGGCCCAGACGGTAGACCCAATCCCTTGTCGCCGGCTGTCGTGAGTTCGCTACCCGATTCCTTTTGTCTGTCTAGAATCACGACATGACAGACGAACGGAATCCCGTAGCAAACTAACATTCACCATTGGGGTTCGGTGAATTGTGATACCTAGTTCCTTTATGCACAATTTCTTTGTTTTGGCGCGTGAAGGAGAAGCAATGAGTAAGAACTAACCCGAACTAACATCCACAGTCATGTAGATTAATCCTCACTAATTTTTTAATTTGGAGTATAGTGGATGGAGCAATTCAGAAAGGTACTGGGCCCGTCCTTCAAACCGGACGTGTAGACTGCAGTTCATTTGTTTCGGTCGATAGTTTTCAAACTAGGCACATTTAGATCATTTGGAAAATATTAATTATAAAATAGAAACACAACAATAAAACAATTATCTATTTTCATCTCATCGTACGTCTTTGGTGATAAGAACTTAGTGAAAAGCAAGATGAGCTTCTTGGTGACTTCATTCATAGTGACGTCATTAGTCCGACTCAGGTTCCTGCTATACTCTACATATTTGGCATATAGCGGTTGTATCCGGTCATTTGTCTTTCGGATAGTCCATCCTAGGTTGCAAGATTCATCATCTGGCAGCGGAGGGATTCCTGTCATCTCTTGTTGGGTCGTCTGGGAGCGGGAGGAACTCTCTCGTAGCTGTCGGCTCCATCTCGGTTAAATCCTCTAGTGACGACACAAAAAAGTCCAATTCAGTTGGTGTGACAGTGTCACAAATAGTGCCCATCGGAGTGTCGAGACACGTTGTGAAGCTGAAAGTCGTACCGAATCCACATGACCAATCGAATTCTCTCGGGCTGGGGAGCGGCGAGACTTTGGTCAGTGAATCGACTTCCAGCGTTTGAGTCGTGGCAGCATGTAGTACTGGCTGGTACTTGGGCTGGAGCTCCTTTTCAACTGTTGCCTTTAGTTGGTTCAGGGTGTCCGTGAGTCGCAGTAGCTTTTTGGTGGGGAAGAGATTCCACCTCATCATCCGTCGATCCGGCTGACGCCACTCTGATCAGGATGCTCGACGTCATCGATGCAGTTGACGTATCAACGGATCTAGTCGTTCGAGCCACTGGTACGTGTGTTGCACTGGAGACAGTGCACACCGAGCTGGACGATTGTCTCCAGCTGTAGTTGGAAGAAATGGCGGAGACCACCGTGGGCTTCTTGAATACGTCTTTGGTAATAAGTACGGCGTTGTGATGAGGTCAGTACTCTGAAGTTCCTGCTGGACTCTACATCTTTGGCGTAGAGTGGTAAGATCCGGTCATTGGATTTCCGGATAGTCCATCCTAAGTTAATGAAGCAGACTGCAACTACAACTGCAAGCAGAAGTAATGCAGCAGCAGGTATGGCTTCATCAACGGTGATCATCGTGGTTGATTTTGTGTGAGAGATACAACAAAAGAACGGTATGAGGATGGACCGCAGACTCATCAGAGCATCAGTTGCTGCACTCAACTTCTGAGCGACATCCTGGGTAATGGCTGCTGAACTGTCAGCCAGTTTGCGGGAGCTTTGATGTTCTGATGATCCTTTGGAGTGACATTGTTGTTTACGTCTTTGGTGATAAGTACAGAGCTACGAAACTGAACTTGGACAAACTGTAGTGGTTCTGGGGCCCGGTTGTCGACACAGAATTTTAGATTGCTCCTTCATAAAATCAACTATAGAAACACAAAAGTTTTTTTCGTTCTCGATGAAAATCCAGACAGAGCCCAGCTGACAAAAAGCATACAAAAAGTGGACTCCTTCATAAAATCTTTTGTTTCACAACTCACTACAGTTAAAAACTTTAGTGATTTATACCTCTCCCTCCAAGAACCAACCACTTCCCACTCACTTGAATCTCATGCCGTCAACCCTCCTTTCTCACAGGTACAAAGAAGCAGATTGACTACGGTATTGAGTTGGTTCTAAAGATAGTAAGTAAAAAGAACGATGGGTCAGCACTGGAGGTGATATCTTATGAGACTGACATCCTGGAGAATTACATTCAGGATGAGGTGAGTAGTCCGTAGCGCACACCACATTTGTTTTAATAAAATTCGGTAAATCATGATCTGAGGGAGTAGTCTGTAGGTACGGAGTGATGGCAAAAGTTTGAGAACTGACCCGCCTGAAAAAATTCCAATGCTGTATAACAGTGTCAAAAAATTTGACCCACAAGCTAGTGCCCCTAATTTGAATGAATCATCCCTTCCTCACCTGTTCTATCCCTTCTTCAGGAGAGTTTGGTATGTTTGGGAGAGTTCACTGAATCGTATCCCAAAGTTCTGATCAAAGTTGAACCACAAAAAAAACGGATCGTTGTCAAAGGTGAGAGATGGTGCTATTTTCGAGTAATCAAACACGACTAGCAAATGATAATATCTAATATCTACCTCAACCAATAGTCTTTACTAACAGTTTCGGCAATATCTGCCACTTTAAATCCCGGCCCTGTGTCCTCAAACAATATCCGTTACCTAGGTGACGTGAGTGATGATGTCAAGAAGATAACAGAATACCTCCGGGAGAGTTTGTCTGATTACGCTGCTGAGTATGTGGGGAAATCAAAGGCAAGATCACCACCTACCAGAAATGTCGATGGGGTTGTGACAAAACCATTCTCTCTGGTAAGTGGGGAGATTCAGATCAGTGAGATTATTATTAGTTGCTGGGAAGTCTGGGACCTTGCCATACTCGCTGATCAATGATGATTTAACATGTTTTTCAATTGACTCAGTTTAGTTAGTGGTTTTCAATTGCATTCTAAACACACTTAATTGCAGGGTTTGAAGCATCCAGATTGGATCTCACTTCACAAAGCAACACTGCTACAAATATCCGTGAAACATCATGTTACTCTCCACTTTCCAACTAAACGAGAGGTAATTATTAACTGATTAATTAATTAAGGGACCATCCAGTCTTGCGATCCCCCCACCTGACCAAACACATTATCAATTTCCCTCCGTCTCTGTTCCAGGTAGGGTTAACGATAGCCGGTAAGGCTAGTAACGTTGCAGCTGCAGATGCTGCCATGGTTGCAGCTATACATGCTGATATGAAAGAGGTTAGTGTTAATATTTAAATAGTTATGCAGAGCTTCAGTACCTGAGCCCCTGCAGAGAGCAGTAGTCATGCCAACGATAAAGGATCCGAATGGAGATAGAGATCTTCTTGCCAACTATCGCCCTGTCTCAAACATTGCATTTGTCTCAAAAGTCTTGGAAAAGGTGGTATTGAATCAAATGAATGACTATCTGCTTAAAAATGACTTGCTGAATGCCAATCAGTCGGGTTACCGCACTGGTCATAGCTGCGAAACTCTTCTGGCTGGAATGTTTGATGACCTGCTGAAAGACCTTGATTCTGGGAAGGTGGCAGCACTTAGGC
>AVPN01001183.1:6976-27003 GCA_000695325.1 Pleurobrachia bachei
TGCATGTGCAAGTAGTAAACTTATAAAATCTCTCAAAACCGTCCACGGAGCAACACTAACAAACAAACACACACAGTCTATCTCCCACTTTCTATCGTTTTATCTAATCATCATCATCGTCATCATCTTCCATCTCAGCTTCCTCTGCCTCTCTGTCTAGTTGTTCTTGTTGTACTGCTTGGAGAGCTCGCTCTTCATCCACCGTGGGGTCGGGCACTTCCGTTACCTGGTGACGGGGTGATATGGTGGTTAGATTGTGGGATTGGTTGTTATGTTCGCGGAGCTGCGATTTTTTACCTAAGCTCGATCCGTTACCTAACCTACTGAAGAATTAATATTCAACTCAAACTGGGAATCGTCATTTTCATGGAATATCGGAATGGGGTATTTAATTAAAACTTCAGTATTCTCTTATTACCTCGACTCCACTGGGGTATTCTTCCTGTGTGGCGGGAGGTGCTGGTGGACTGTAACTCTCAGCTGTGTACTTGTGGCCCCAACCTAGAATAATGTGTTAGAAACCATGGGGGAAACACGAATGCTTGCGGTGTAAAACTAGCATTTATGATAGTCAGACCGAGCTGTCGACTGAAAGCCCCTGCACTTACCGATATACAGGTTCTCGAACTTCTTCTCAAGACCGAAGGTAAATGCACCCGGCCACAAGTTAGACCTGAGGATGGCGGCAGCATATTGGGGTACGAGAGTTGAGGTGAGGGATGCAGACCAGGCAGGCATACTGTCAACATCACTGTCCTCAGAAATGGGGGTCAGAAGGGCGGGTCCGTGCTCCGGTTGGGGCTCATCAGGCTCTTCCCTCTCCTCCTCTTCCTCCTCCTGCGTGGGGTATCATGTGGGTAATAACACTGACATGAGATATTAAATATTTTAATTTCCCTACTAATCCGGATAGCTTGATCAAATTTTTTTTTAAATTCGTCCCCAGTTACCATAGCTTTCAAAACCCAAATTTTCAGAAAAACCCGTCGCCAAGGTTTCAAACTCACATCATCAAAGTCCTCGGTTTCTGTTTTCACTGCGGGGTTGACCCACACACACCGTCCCTGGGGCAGGATGTGCTGGACGTGATGGACCCAGTTAGACAGGGCAGGGTCTACCAGCTCCGTGTTCCTGAGGTGTTCAAACTCGACATTCTCAACAAAGGAATCCCTTCCCTCTCCCTCAGAATCATCCTCATCATCCTCTTCAAATCTGGGGGGAAGAATTTGATGTTATGGGGGTTACCATGGTTACCATGCAATGGGAAGTGAGGAGTATTTGGCTTAACAGCTTATCTTAGAGGCAAGGAATTTTAAATGAAGAAAGATCTTACTTGTAGTAATCGATGGGGCTGATGTGGGTTCCAGCACTGATTCTGGCAATCTGAGCCCTTAGGTAGTTGATTTCAGTTCCGGGGAATGGAGGGTAGCTCACAACGGGGGCATTCAGGTCACCGGTGAAGAACTTCTTGATCTGTCGGGCACAGACCATCTGAGCGGGAGTGACAGGGGGCAGTTTCACCCACTCTGACCCAGGCTCATTGCACACAAAGTAGGTTTTCTTGTTGCACCCAGTACCATTTTCCTCCTTGGGAATGACAGGGGGAGGTTTGTAGTCAGGTTTTGGCACCATATCCTCATCTCCCTCTTTACCCTCATCTGCCTCTTCTTCCTTTGCTTCTTCCTCCTCCTCTCCCTCTTCTCCCTCCTCCTCCCCTCCCTCCCTATACTCCACCTCCGCCACGATGTAACTCTTGGCAGTACCCATGATCTTACCCCAGAACCGCACATTCTGTAGGGTGTGCGTGTCAACCAGGTTCTTCAAGGCCAGGAAGATCCGGAAAGTTTCCTCCCGTCCTAGACCCACTCCGGCCTGCTCGAAATACTGGGTAATGTCCATGAGATCAGGAAGTGGCATTTCTTGGAGCAGAAGTCCGAGCCCAAGTCGTAGGAGTCACCCGAATAGTTTGTTCTTGTTCTGCAGATTAGCTAGTTCCACTTCGAGGGACTTAGCTGACACGTCCTGCAACTTGGTGGGTCAGGTTTAGAATACACGTGGAAAACTTAATATTCCCATACACAAATCACATGACAGAAAACCATGACAGATTTTGACAACTTACAGATGAGGGGTCGGTAGAAGGAGCAAATTTTCCTGTTTTGATATCCTTGGAAATCAGTTCCAGAATATCGACAGAGTTGGCCTGTCTGTTTTCCAGGATCCTGTGCATCATAGCGCACAGGTGGTCGTACAGGTTGGATTTGCTGTCTGGCGACTCCTGGAGAAGGAACGCCTTGGCATTCTGGATCATCGTCTCAGACGCCATTCTCACACACTACTGCTGACACCTCACCTAGCTATATTTAGTGTGTGGAGAGTTAGATATTGTGGAGTTTTGTGTTTGAGGGACTATTGCATTGTTAGGTGTAGATCAGTGGGTGCTAAAGGGAGGACTGGAAATGTGTTATACTGAAATGTTGCTTTCCTGCAGAAAGGGCAGTACGGACCCAGCGATTCTAGGATAATGTTCTCGCTGGGAGAGAGAGAATAGGGGTGATAATTTAAACGATAGGGAAAGGAATGTGCACCGTTTGATAAAACGGGAAAAAATATGTGGAATTGGATTAGAGTGCAAGATAGAGTTGAGGAGCTTAACATGGTAAATATGACAAGCTTCCTTTTATCTGTCCAAACACAATTACCATGCTTAACATTCCATCTACTGAAGCCATTGCTAAACAGGGAAATGTTGGGGTTAGTGAAAATGTGAAACTGTGAGTGAAAACAAGAGGAAAGTTCTTGCAGAAAGAAAAAACATAATCAGATAATAATGAAGGTCTGATAATATACTACCCTACAAATATTTACAAAGTTATAGATTTATACATCATATTAACAGTTTAATGCACAATATGAACAAAACAAATGATAATCGTTATACGCCATTGTGTCAAAACCATTTAGGTGTCAGTACTAAACCTATCTCTCTGTTAACAGCTATCCTAGAAAGCCAATAATTGAGTATTTTATGTCAATCAAAAAAAAACAAAATGTGCAGTACTGAAGCAATAGTCCACATCGTGTAACTGGTCTCTCATCTCTCTTTCATCTCTCAAGTGATGGTAACCGTTCCCATAACAACACAGTCAATGGAGGCGCGCTGCGCAAACGATGCACTTTCAACTGCTCCCCGTTCGCGCGCGCTCCTGTTTTCTCTGAAATATTGTCCAACATGCATTGCCCCATCTTTGTGTCACACACGACGTCACGTCACTATTATAATCTTCTCCTAAATCTTCTTAATCTTCATCATCTTCGTCATCTTCCATTTCTGCTTCCTCTGCTTCTCGCTCAAGCTGCTCCTGTTGCATTGCTTCAAGGGCCTTTTCCTCCTCAACCGTCGGATCAGGAATCTCGGTGGTCTGAAATTGGAGCAAATAGTCAAAGTCGGGAAACTAGAAACATGTTACAAGATCAATATTTCAGCTTTTTATCCCCCCTTGAACCCTCTATAATTCTCACCTCAAGGTCAGCGAAGTACTCTTGCATCACGGGAGGGGGTGGCACGGGACTGTAATTCTCCGAGCTGTATTTCTGACCCCAGCCAATGTACACATTTTCAACCTTTTTATCGATCCCATATGCATATGCCCCGGGCCAAGCGTTAGATCGTATGACAGCTATGGAATACTGTGGAACCAGATCGGAGCTGCGGCAAGCGGACCATGCCGGGAACCCATCTACATTTGCATCTTGTGAGATGGGGTTGAGAAGGGGTGGACCTTCCTCTTCCTGAATCTCATCTAACCCTTCCTCCTCCTCTTCCTCCTCCTCCTGTCAAAAAGGGGGGGGGGACATTTTAGTAAATCTGATTTAAATCATCATCGAAATGAGCAGAATTGTAGTTTTAGTGACTAAAAACATTCACAAAATCAGTTTGCCTTACATCTTCGAAGTCCTCTGCCTCTCCTTTTACAGCGGGACTATTGCATTGTTAGGTGTAGATCAGTGGGTGCTAAAGGGAGGACTGGAAATGTGTTATACTGAAATGTTGCTTTCCTGCAGAAAGGGCAGTACGGACCCAGCGATTCTAGGATAATAGAGAGAATAGGGGTGATAATTTAAACGATAGGGAAAGGAATGTGCACCGTTTGATAAAACGGGACAAAATATATGGAATTGGATTATAGTGCAAGATAGAGTTGAGGAGCTTAACATGGTAAATATGACAAGCTTCCTTTTATCTGTCCAAACACAATTACCATGCTTAACATTCCATCTACTGAAGCCATTGCTAAACAGGGAAATGTTGGGGTTAGTGAAAATGTGAAACAATGAGTGAAAACAAGAGGAAAGTTCTTGCAGAAAGAAAAAACATAATCAGATAATAATGAAGGTCTGATAATATACTACCCTACAAATATTTACAAAGTTATAGATTTATACATCATATTAACAGTTTAATGCACAATATGAACAAAACAAATGATAATCGTTATACGCCATTGTGTCAAAACCATTTAGGTGTCAGTACTAAACCTATCTCTCTGTTAACAGCTATCCTAGAAAGCCAATAATTGAGTATTTTATGTCAATCAAAAAAAAACAAAATGTGCAGTACTGAAGCAATAGTCCACATCGTGTAACTGGTCTCTCATCTCTCTTTCATCTCTCAAGTGATGGTAACCGTTCCCATAACAACACAGTCAATGGAGGCGCGCTGCGCAAACGATGCACTTTCAACTGCTCCCCGTTCGCGCGCGCTCCTGTTTTCTCTGAAATATTGTCCAACATGCATTGCCCCATCTTTGTGTCACACACGACGTCACGTCACTATAATAATAATAATAATAATAATAATATTAGCGCTTGTATACCGCTTGTACATCATGGGTACAGTCTACAAAGTAGGAATGTCCCATGTTGCTATCTAAGCGGTATAACCAATAGCGTATATAAACCTTCAAAAACTGCTCACTCAGATTGAACAATTGTTACACACTCTTTGAGTTTACTGGTTATACAAACAAAGGAACACGGATCGCATTAAGCTAAAGAAAATAATTACTGGACACTATTAAAGTTACACATACTCCCTTGCCAAAAAAAGGATGGTAACCGTTCCCATAACAACACAGTCAATGGAGGCGCGCTGCGCAAACGATGCACTTTCAACTGCTCCCCGTTCGCGCGCGCTCCTGTTTTCTCTGAAATATTGTCCAACATGCATTACCCCATCTTTGTGTCACACACGACGTCACGTCACTATTATAATCTTCTCCTAAATCTTCTTAATCTTCATCATCTTCGTCATCTTCCATTTCTGCTTCCTCTGCTTCTCGCTCAAGCTGCTCCTGTTGCATTGCCTCAAGGGCCTTTTCCTCCTCAACCGTCGGATCAGGAATCTCGGTGGTCTGAAATTGGAGCAAATAGTCAAAGTCGGGAAACTAGAAACATGTTACAAGATCAATATTTCAGCTTTTTATCCCCCCTTGAACCCTCTATAATTCTCACCTCAAGGTCAGCGAAGTACTCTTGCATCACGGGAGGGGGTGGCACGGGACTGTAATTCTCCGAGCTGTATTTCTGACCCCAGCCAATGTACACATTTTCAACCTTTTTATCGATCCCATATGCATATGCCCCGGGCCAAGCGTTAGATCGTATGACAGCTATGGAATACTGTGGAACCAGATCGGAGCTGCGGCAAGCGGACCATGCCGGGAACCCATCTACATTTGCATCTTGTGAGATGGGGTTTAGAAGGGGCGGTCCCTCCTCTTCCTGGATCTCATCTAACCCTTCCTCCTCCTCTTCCTCCTCCTCCTGTCAAAAAGGGGGGGGGGACATTTTAGTAAATCTGATTTAAATCATCATCGAAATGAGCAGAATTGTAGTTTTAGTGACTAAAAACATTCACAAAATCAGTTTGCCTTACATCTTCGAAGTCCTCTGCCTCTCCTTTTACAGCGGGGTTGACCCACTTACACCGGCCCTGGGGTAGGATATGTAGGACGTGATGGACCCAGTTCCTCAACTCAGGATCTACCAACTCTTCAATTGAAAGGGGCTCATATTCTGGGTTCAATACACACTCGTCCCTACCCTCTGCCATACTGTCGTCTTCATCCCCATCTTCAAACCTAGGATGGAGGTGGGGTTACTGGTTAGGTGAGATGGAGGTTGGGTTAGGAATATTCGAATCTGGGGAACGACGGGAGGGGGAATGAGGAGACTCCTAGATCTAACTCTTTCTTACTTTCGGTAATCGATGGGGCAGATATGGGTTCCAGCACTGATTCTGGCAATCTGAGCCCTCAGATAGTTGATTTCAGTTCCGGGGAAGGGAGGGTAGCTCACAACGGGGGCATTGAGGTCACCGGTGAAGAACTTCTTGATCTTCCTCGCACAGGTTATCTCAGCTGGATCAACTGGAGGTAGTTTCACCCACTCTGAACCAGGCTCATTACACACAAAATACACTCTCTTGTTACAACCAGTACTTTCCTCCTTTGGTACTTTAGGGGGTGCTTTCCAGTCAGGTTTGGGCACTGCGTCCTCTTCTTCTTCTTTCTCATCTTCTTCTTCTTCCTCTTGCTGGTTTGCCTCCGCTTCCTCCTCTTCCTGTTCCTCTTCCTCACCATCCTTGAATTCCACCTCAGCCACAATGTAGTTCTTCTTCGTTCCCATGATCTTACCCCAGAACCGGACATCCTGTAGGTTGTGTGTGCTGACTAGGATCTTTAGTGCCAGGTTGATCCGGAATGTTTCCACCCGTCCCAGACCGATCCCAGCATACTCAAAGTGGTGTGCGATCTCCATTAGATCAGGAAGTGGCATATCTACATCATCGTCATCACGTTCAGGTTCCACTTCCTCTGATCTCTCAAACAACTGTGCCTGGGTCTGGGCAACTTTCACCTCCCCCTCTCCCAGCTCCCGGTCCACTGGCTCTGCTGAGCGCACTGATTTGGATATATCCTCAAAAGTATCGATGGGGTTGGGAGATCTGTTCTCCAGGACTGAGTGAAGCACCTTACAGAGATGATCGTATATGCTGCCCCCGGCCACTCCTGCAGCAGGTTCTGTCTTTAGGAAGGCTTTAGCATCGTCTATCATAGCCTGGGAAGGCATGGCTCCTGTTCCTTTCTTTGCTACTAGAGAGAGATGTTTGGGTTAGCACTGATTTGTTATTTTCTAACCCTCCCTTTACTTTTGTTTCGGGGGCGGGGCTCCTACTATACCACTAGAGAGAGGGAGATTGAGGATGGTTAGCACTGATATGGATAGGGTTGGTGAAGAGATGTATGGAAATATAAATGGAAAGTTACCAAAAGATTTGATACACGGGGAGTTTTTAAAAACATCAGTATTACCATTTACAAGCTTTGTACACAATCATACGGCAGAGTCATCAAACTTTCTCAAATCACAACACACTGATTTTCTGAACTCTTCCCACTCAAATTTCACTCATACCATCGTACATCTCCTTCTCCACATATCTCTCTTAATTAATGATCATTACTCTCCGTCTCCCTCAGCTCTCCTCCAGAAGCATGAGGGGTGCAAAGTCCCTGAAATAAACGACCTGTTTATCTTGATCAACTGCAGCTGATAACATCTCTTCCATTTCCTCGCTGGTAAAGGATTCCCCCTCTGTGGTTAGGTACTTCTGGAGCTCATCAGGAGTCAGGTAGCCCTTCCCATCCTTGTCGAGCACCTCAAACGCTTTGATTATCCTATAAGGCCAGGGAGGTGTGATGGTTAAACGATTTAGTCAGAACTCAGAGAGAAATAGAGAGGGAGGAGGAGTGAGGAAGAAAGAGTCAAAAGAGATCAGGGAGGAGGAGAAAGAGAGAAAAAGATAGAGAACCATCTTTCTGTTCTTACCTATCTTCAGGCTCGGGTCGGTATCGGCTCTTGTCCATTAGCACTCGTGTCATCATGGGTTCAAACCGTTCATAACGAACATAACCAGTCGGTTCATCTTCCTCAACTTCAGCTATCATGTCATTGAGTTCTCCCTCAGTAGGAAAACAGCCCAGAGATCTGGAGGGAGCTTTGGTTGAGAGAGGGGCGAGGATATTGATTTATTGTGGAAGAGTGAACAACAATCAATTATTGTCACAGGGGATGATGAACAACTCTCACCTGATGATAGTTCCAACCTCTCTCATATCCACTGTATCGTTGTTTTCATGATCGAATATCCTAAACGCGTCCATGACCAACTTCTGCATTTCTAGCTGAGCCGGATCTTCGACCTTCTCTCCCCCATTACTACCCATAATGGCTACTAGGGGTGAAGTGAGAATAATAGACGAAGGACTAAATCAAAATAGTAGTTACATACCTACAGATGTAAAAACTATAATCAGAGGTCGGGGATTAGGGAAATAAAGCAAAGGGGATAGAGTAATTTTCTAAAGCATAGTAACCACGCAATTCCCCGCACACAATGGTGCATGAAGTGCGGTTATAAATTCAAATATTTCACACATAACAGCTCAACATATATCTCTGTACGTAACCAGCACGTAACAACTATAACATATGACGTCACTTTATGACGTCACTATTTACTATCAGCCCATGTTTTGTGTCTTTTCATCTCTCAGGTTCCTCTTCGCCCGCCACTTGATTTATTTTTTGGAAATGTTGCGAGTTCTTGAATTCCGAAAAGAGTGTAAACAGGAGATGGAGCGAATGTATTCGGTTTCTGTTGGGAAAGGGAAATGATGAGATATAATCGAAATCAATGAATTGTAAATTCTAAAAAAATATCAACTTACTGATAAATCGGAATATCTAGAATACTGCAGATGATATCAACATATTCCCCTAGTTCGCAGTCCATTTCCGCCGAGGGCAACTTGATTCGCGATAAAAGATCTTCCATCTCTGTAGGCCATTCCTGGGGAATCGTTATTAGTTAATTAGTTAATCAATTATGTACTAAAATTAGTTTTTATTAAAACTAGTTTTTATCAAAACTAGTTTTTATTAAAACTAGATTTTAATTGGATGATTCAACTGTTTCTAGACCAAGTTCAAACCAAAATTCAAACCTGCATAAGAATGTCGATGTCGGGCATGTTTTTTGAGTAGTGAACGGCTGGGGGAGGTTTCTGGCGATGTAATTCTGAGATGTTCTTAATCCACGATTCAATGGCTTTAGGATTCTTTTCAGCGTTTTCGATACTGGAAACCTGATGAAAACATCAGATTGTTAATTGGCCAATTATTACCTGCACCTCTTTCGTGCAATAACATAATGAAATTCAGATTTAATACCTGCATTGCTCGAGCTGTACTTTGTTTTGTAATGGCCCTAATCTGGAGATCCAGGACGGTCGGGTCGCTCTGTTTCGCACACGGCTCATCGATACAAGCTAAACCAAGTTTATTGACTTGCCCATCAGGTCGGGGTACTGTGATGAAGGCGTCAATATCACCCACAGCAGGTATGAAGTCAGGGATGAACGGCTTCAGCTTGTGATCTAATTCAACCTGTACAGTTCGAGTTTTTAAATTAATTGATTTTCCTTCAAGAACAGAAGACCTAGCATAGCAATTAACGGGAGCTATAACTTCTGTAATTTACCTGTTGAGGTGTGTATCGTGTGATGTACTGGAACAAATCCTTGATATCGTGAGAGACATTGAGGTTCTCGAAATCAACTGGATTGTACCCTCCCTCGAACACCCCACCCTGTTCTCCATCCTCCTCCTCTTCCTCTGTACTCTCTTCATCATCGTCCAACATTCCACCCATTATCTTTTTCTGGGCCGCGGGAACAACTGGATCTGGTTTCTGGGCATGTGCATACCTGTACGGGTGACTGGTGAGATTGAGTCAATTTGAACATAAATTATTCATTGTGAAAATTGACAACTGTGATTAAGGTGAACTCGTACCCCGTTTGAATATCATCATCATCTTCGTCATCTTCCTCTTCATCCTTTTCTTCCTCGTCAGAACAATGTGAGAGATCCTGTCGCATTGGTCTTGCTCGAGGGGTCACAGACAGGGCCGTGGGAACATCTTCAGCATCGCTAACATCTACACTCTCATCGTATGGCAGGTTGCTCACTGGTCGATCTTCATCCATCACTTGGGAGACATTAAATGACGTATGATCAGGGCAGAATAATTGCTTTTATCTCAATCGAAGTTGTTTGTGAACGAAAAATTTGAAAAATCAAAACATTTTCCGTTTTCGCAAAACTGGACAAGTTTCAAAATCCAAACTTTGCATTTGAATTTTCCCCGCGCGGCGCTAAATTGAGTGCAAGCCGCGCATTAATGAAATTATTTCGCGCGTTACGTTATAAACATCGCCTTGTCCCGAGATTCAAAATAAAATTTGTCTCATCGTTTCACTTTTCAGTTTTGTGCCTTTTTTGAAAATTCTCCCAGTGGCACACTGGCTAAGGCGCTTGGATTAGGTATGGATGGTAACAGGTTCAAACCCCGACCAGGGACCTTTTAGTTTTTTTTCCTAATCAGGGCACTCTCTCTAGTCTCTAGTCCTTATGTCTCCATTACATCTTATATTTGGGTCGTTCCATTTCTTTCTTTTCAACCTCTTTCTCCCACTACTTTTACCTCTCTCACCCTGTCCCACTATCGCTATCTTTCTCTCTCTCGCTCACACACAGTATAGTACACGTACACACAGTATACTTTCTCGCTCAAAGTATCCTTCTTTCTCCGATTTATGTTTGTTTGTTTGTTGCAGACGTCCCCCTTACTCAACAAGACGCCCTAGGAACACAGGATACTAGTCCTCTGAGCTATGACCGTGTAGAATTAACTTAAATTAATAAAAGCGTGAATCGTGATTGTCATAGTTTTATTATTCTGGCTGGACTGAAAACATGAACCAGGCGGGTATCTATCATTCTTTCGAGGATCTACCTCTTCATTGCAGGCTAGAAAAACATGAATCACGATATTGTGGCCTGGTTTGTGATGATTAATTTCTTTATCACAAGCATTAATGCCCATATATGGGCATTCGAAAGCAAACTTCAAGAGATAAAACACACTGGGTAAATAACACTCGAATATAAGTGATATCTACACTCTACAGTCTATCTATCTCTTCCCTTCTCTCCTCTCTCTTTCTCTCTCCCAATTCTTTCTTTTTTGCCTCTCTCTCTTTCTTTATCCCTCTCTTTCCATAAATCTCTCTTCATCTCTCTCCATCTGCATCCATTTCTGATCTCTCTCTCTCTCTCTCTCTGCTTGAAAAGTGGAAACTTAAAGTTTACTAACTTGTGTCTTGTTGGACAGAATGAAGCCAGTAGTCACATAGTCGATACGTTAACCATCTCTCTTATCCAGAACCTCGAGCAAGATCCATTACCTGGTAGAGGAAAGTAGGGGTTAACATCAGAGTTGGGCTTGGGGTTTGAGAGGGAGGGAGATAGAGTGAGAAAGGAAGAAATCCTTTGCAGATGGACTTCTAATCTTTCTCTTCGTGTTAAACGTACACTAGTTCTATCCACTATCAAGTTGACTGGACTTTCCGGGTTCAAAACTAACTTTCAAGTTCCCCCACTTCTCATGATCTCTCTGCCCGACCTGCTGAGTGACCTAGTGATGTGCTTTTTCAGCGTTTAGCCCGCGCGGGTAACGCGCGAGATACTGAAGTATCATCTTGAAGTATCATCTCTCAGAGAGGTGAAAACCTTGTTTTCTGAAGTTTTCTTTTATAGAAATCTTCATGGTACTTAGGGGGTTAGAACAGCCCGGGATCGTGTAGTATGGACAATTTGTGGGTGGCCAATTGACGGCTTTTTTTAAATTTCACTCGCATTTCCGTGTGAGAGCTCGTGGAACAATTTGTGTCTGTTTTCTCTGAAATAGGAGTTCAAAACAGATTGATACTCTGCTCAGCTTGTATTCACCCGTTTTTCATCTAGTTTTCACCAGTGTGCTCGGAGAACAATTGCCTACAACGTCCAACAAGCGAAATGACGCACATCCGCCAACTTTTTTCTTGGCGTGCGTGTTTGTGCTTGTTGGTCAAAATTTGCTAGTCGCGTGTGCGGCGATGAGACGATCCTGAAGTATCCCGCGCAGCCCTTGATTAGAAGGAGCTAACACTTTAGTGTTTCAGTGTTTCATTTACCTGTTGAGGTGTGTATCGCGTGATGTACTGGAACAAATCCTTGATATCGTGAGAGACATTGAGGTTCTCGAAATCAACTGGATTATACCCTCCCTCAAACACCCCACCCTGTTCTCCATCCTCCTCCTCTTCTTCTGTACTCTCTTCATCATCGTCCAACATTCCACCCATTATCTTTTTCTGGGCCGCGGGAACAACTGGATCTGGTTTCTGGGCATGTGCATACCTGTACGGGTGACTGGTGAGATTGAGTCACTTTGAACATAAATTATTCATTGTGAAAATTGACAACTGTGATTAAGGTGAACTCGTACCCCGTTTGAATATCATCATCATCTTCGTCATCTTCCTCTTCATCCTTTTCTTCCTCGTCAGAACAATGTGAGAGATCCTGTCGCCTTGGTCTTGCTCGAGGGGTCACAGACAGGGCCGTGGGAACATCTTCAGCATCGCTAACATCTACACTCTCATCGTATGGCAGGTTGCTCACTGGTCGATCTTCATCCATCACTTGGGAGACATTAAATGACGTATGATCAGGGCAGAATAATTGCTTTTATCTCAATCGAAGTTGTTTGTGAACGAAAAATTTGAAAAATCAAAACATTTTCCGTTTTCGCAAAACTGGACAAGTTTCAAAATCCAAACTTTGCATTTGAATTTTCCCCGCGCGGCGCTAAATTGAGTGCAAGCCGCGCATTAATGAAATTATTTCGCGCGTTACGTTATAAACATCGCCTTGTCCCGAGATACAAAATAAAATTTGTCTCATCGTTTCACTTTTCAGTTTTGTGCCTTTTTTGAAAATTCTTTTTTTCTTCTTCAAAAAGTGGAATTCCACTCCTTTTGCCGCTTGTTCTGCTTGAATAAACCCTGCAACTACACGGAATAATGTAATTACTCAACTGTCTCGATTTTGATGTCGTCACACAAGCACCTAAAAGGTTGAGCCCCGTCCGTCGGGCGTCGACCAACCTCCTGTGGCCTCCTTGGGCGGCAGTTGTATTCTGTAGTGAAGCTGCTGTGGGCGTATGAGGTTAAAAACATGTTGCTTACTGATACCAATCACACCCTATCGAAATTTTACGTCTAGAAAGCAATTAATTTACTTTATCCACCATAGAATGTCGAGATGGACGTTAGTATTGTTATTGTTACTAGTTGAAACAGTGTTTGGAGATATACAACCCGGGGAGACCTTACAGGCTCACAGTTTACTTCCAGAATGGTTCCTCTCTCTTATTCAGAATCTCTTCACCTATGGCCTGGTGATTGTGCCAGGTGCACTTGCTATTCGATGGATCAAACAGACCAACTACATCGAGAAAATTAGTAAGTTTTATTAATCTAATGTCAATTTAACTTGTTATATACTCACTGTTCACTTTACTAAATCCCTCAATTCAGATCCCGGTGGACCAATGTACAAGATAATTCTGACATGTGTCTATGGAAAGAAAGATGTTGTGGCTGATGATATTCTCGAGAAAGGAGAGGGTTCTGTCACACCAGAAACAAAGGCAGACCCTCAGTCACCGGTTAAGAAGTTGCTTCTCTGTGTCATTGGTAAGAAACTATACGGTGTTGTGAAAATGTTCGTATAGGAAACATTTTATGTCCTTATTTCGCTCGAATATAACACCCTGTTAATTCTCCCGTTCTCTTGATGACCCACTCCTCTCCAGGTCTACAGTGCAGTTACCTCATGTGGGGATATCTGCAGGAGAAAATCATGATAACCAAATATGGAGATATGCAGTTCAAAGACTCCCAATTCCTTGTCTTCATGAACCGTATCCTGGCTCTGGCAATGGTATCTGGATATGTGACATTATTTAAACAACCACCCCACAAGACACCACTTTACAAGTATGTTTCTCCCTATAACTTATTATATTGTCTAGTGTGACTGGAAACCGAAACCAGTTTGGCCGGTCTGGCAAATGTTTAGAGAAACGTTACAACTTTTTATTTTCAGGTACTCCTTTTCTTCATTCTCTAATATCATGAGCAGTTGGTGTCAGTATGAAGCCCTGAAATACGTGTCCTTCCCTACCCAGGTACGATTTTCAGAAGTATGTCTTTCTTTTATGATCGGATATAATTACAAACGACACACGTACTTCATTTCTATTTCATGATCAATTTGCATGTAATGTGTAAATAATAAATGCTAAACCTCAAGATACAGCTCTAGTAAGCTGTAGCCTGCTCTGTAGGTTATCATATAATGGCCTTTCCCTCCCTCTTCTCTATCTCTCTCTCCCTTCCTTTTGTCGCAATAGTGAACAAACATCTGGTGTCACTCTATTCTCACACCCACTAAATTATATCACTCTTGTTCATGAAACTGTGTAGATAGAACAAATTCCTTACAGCCCAGTTCACCCCTCATCCTTCAAGCTCAACCATGATGTAGTTACCTGCATTTCGTACCTTCCTGTTTACAATCACCAGCCCAACCCCCCCTCCCTACTTTTCTTACCCCACTACCCTCCCCCCTCTCCCCGCAGGTGATCTGTAAAGCCAGTAAGACGATGGCTGTCATCATTATGGGTAAAGCTGTATCTGGCAAGAAGTTCCCCGCGTATGAATATGTGTGTGCGGCCCTAATCTTTGTGGGGGTCAGTGTATTCCTTCTGTGGAACCCCCAGGAAACTGAGAAGAATTATACCACCGAGACAACGGTATGAAGTAGGGGAGGGAGACATGATATTGAGAGTTGCCCGGATCAAATATCAATAATTTATTTCAAAATGTGCCAATTAGAGAAAGCAACTTGTTTTTGGTACTCACCACCCCAACCCTTCCTTCCTTCAGTTCTCTGGTTTGATAATTCTGTTGGGTTACATCGTGTTTGATAGTTTCACATCTAACTGGCAGGGGGAACTGTATTCAACATACAGCATGTCATCCTACCAGGTTCGTAATAGCCCCCTCCCACACAAAGGAGTTTAGTTCCCCCTAAATGAGAGGTCAGCAATGACTTCCCCGGGAGACCATCCCCAAATAAATCATGTGAGGTAGAAGGACGAAGACCGCGAAGAAGTCTAATCTCTCCTGTGTATCTCTAACCGCTCCTCTAATTTCAGTGTATGCTGGGAACAAATATCTTCTCATCTCTGTTCACTGGAGTCAGCTTGTTGATGGAGGGATTGTTGTTCTCTAACCTCCTTCTCTGTTTGAACACGCCTGCCCTGGCTTATGACGTCATCAGCATGTCAATCTTCTCTATGACTGGTTAGTGTGGTGGTAACTAGGGGTAACTAGTGTTTGGTAACCAGGGGTAACCAATATTTGGTAACTAGGTTTAGTTAGTGTTTCGTAACTATGGGTATAGGTTACGACTCTCTGTTTGTGTTTGGTAACCAACTAACCTCCCCTCCCCCCTCCAGGTCAGTTCTTCATATTCTACTGTATCGAGACATTTGGCCCGGTAGTATTCACCATCATAATGGCATGTCGCCAGGTCCTCAGTATCGTGGTGTCCTGCTTCATGTTTGGCCACCCTCTCACCGCTCAGTCCTTCCTCGGTGCAATCATTGTCTTTATCGCAATCTTCCTGAGGATTTACGCCAAACAACGGAGTCGCAAGTAAAATACAAGATATACGAAGCAGAGCTGTCAATTTAACTCATGTATGTTGGTGCGCCTTGGCTATTATACATATTTTGCATGTTATATGATCTTTCTTGTGTTTTTGTGATGTTTCTTGAGTTAAAATCTTAGAAGATTGGTACATTTTAGGAACAGAGAATCGTTAGATCGAATCTGAATTATAAATCTACGACATCGAAATTGCATGCTAAAATCCTATCCTAACATGTATCTATGTGTGTGTGTGAGATTCGTTCTGTTACCTATCACCCCCCTTTCATAGTGATAATATCAAGCAAGATATTGTGGAAAAGGACGAGGAAAAACCAGTGGATCGATGGAGTCAATACCCGGCCATACCTGCAAATTGTCTGGTTAAATACTGAAACACTGTCGGTAGAGAGAGAGAGAGAGAGTGAGAGAGCAGAGAGTGAGAGTGAGTGCTGTGTATTTGTGGGATGGGACACAAATCTGGCTTGTTATAAAAAACTGGACTTGCATGATGAGAATTTCGTTGTATATGATATATCCCAATATGGGTTGTTGAAATTGTTTAAACCCCCCGATATGTAGCCCTTTTATTGGTTCCCTTGCTTCTAAAGTAAACATTGGCGATCAAACCTGTGAGAATTATGTTACGAAATGATTTCTGAGATATTGTTCGAATGAATATCTCATCATACCGAGACAACATGAATGTTTCTCGTATCATGAGTGACGAGTGTAGAATGTGTATGGTGGCAAGACTGTTCCCTATGTTGATGAGGCAAGACTGTGTTGATGAGTGAAAGGTCCTCCTCTCTGTGTGATACGTGTTGGTACCCCGTGGAGCGCGCCCCGCCGAACGCATCTTGAGGTAGGAGTTGTGCGCGGGCAACGACTGACCGGGTGACGGCAAAAACGAAATTGATCCATGGTGTTCTGCCAACGCGTTGGCAATGATCCAACTTTCAACCCTCCTCAAATTTATTCAAAATATCTCCAATTTGCCAGATTTTACATTTAGTTTACTTGCTTATTATATAGTATCCAAATTGTTCAATGAATTTCGATGGACTGTGCGTGTTTTTTGTATAAACACTGCAATAAGGTGCCGCGCGACAAAAAGTTTAAAACGTGCGCGCGTAAAATCTTTAGTTTTTGTGTTCCCAATTTGAGGCGGGTTATCGAGATTTTGGGCCTCAAGTGTAACCAAACGGCGCGCGCGAACTAAACTATCACATAGTCGCCAATGTCGAGTGCGCGTGCGCGTTCGCTTGATTACTCCGCAAACAACACCAAACTTTGAATTGAAGAGTTTTCACTTTTCAGTTCTCAGTCTGGTTGTGGTCACGTTGGGGTCATGTCGATACCGTATTTCTTCGAATCAGCTTTACATTCTTATTCTGTCTATTCAGTATAGTAAGTGCTTTTGGCTAACCTTAAACCTATTTAGAGATGGTCAAAACTAACTCGGTGATATGTTATAAGATCTAAAAGATTCAAATCATAAAACTTTTAACGGACCTCATAATCCGAGTGGAAGTCAACGATGGAATTCTGGCTCTGCTCTGAGAAGAGTTTGGAGATTTTGTCTTTGCCGGCTGCAGTTATCATGAACCATTCTTCTCTTCACCGACACATCATCATGATACTATATGAGAAAATATAATATTCAAGATACACATAGATACACAAGATATAACGTAGCTCTAACAGTCTGTAGCGCACAATAACTAGGGTCTAAGTGGACTACGAAGTACGACTTTCCAGGGATGGAGCTGGGCCTCTGGGCCAGTGTGTATCTTTACGGCCACGATCAGGGTGCGTGGGTTTAAGCATCCCCCCTCCACCCTCACAATAAGCGCACAGGGACGCAGCCCCGGTGGGCGTGCAGGGAAACCTTCAACAGCAAAAAACTTTTGAAAACTCTTCTCGGCGGAAAGCACTTTCAAAACATCATCAAACAACCTTACGCGCGGCTCAAGAAATGCATCGCAACTTGTTTAAAAAATCGCGCGTGCACGAAGGGCGTCGCGCGCGTAATCTTAATTTTACAAAACGGTTTTTATTTTTTCGCAATAAAATGTTG
Organism: Pleurobrachia bachei; assembly: GCA_000695325.1. NCBI lineage: Eukaryota > Metazoa > Ctenophora > Tentaculata > Cydippida > Pleurobrachiidae > Pleurobrachia > Pleurobrachia bachei. The sequence goes on from AVPN01001183.1 coordinate 24,788, forward strand.
CAATGGTCCGTTCCGTTACCATATCCATCAGGGGACACCGCGGACGGCTTAGGGCAGAAGGCAGCAGCGGTCGAGATGACAGTATCTACCAAATAGACTAAATCTTTATTTATATAATTTATTGACCCCGTTTGTATAACTTATTATTGACATTGTTAGTGTGTTTACCACTATTTATATTCAAGGCCAATATCGGCCGACCCCCCTTTTATAAAATGTTCCTGAAGCAACTCGCCAACAAGAAGGCCCAGAAGACCGGCCACTCTTACGAGGAATGTATCAGGCACCTGCGGACTCGGCTTTCATTCTCTATGGTAAGGTCAATTACCTGTTCTATTAGAGGTTACCGAGGAAGGAGCAAGCGTGATCTGCCTACAACTGACCTCTATCATATATACTAGCTTTTCAATGTCACATTTATTATACTCTTTTCTGTGTAGCCAGATGGCGAGTTTTCTACTTATATAGAATTGAATTTGTTAGGCCGGATGCATGTGGCCTCTTTTATTGATATTATTTCTCTCTTTTTTTATTTTCCCAAATTTCGGCGTTTTTATTCATTTTTGTTCATTTTTTCCAGATTCCGCTCACTTTTCGCTTCCCTAGGTTGTTTAGAGTTTTATTGAGGATTTAACTCCTCCTGAAGCTCTTTTCAAGTCCAATAAGCTCATTTAATCACCGCTGGTATAGTTTTATGCCTAGCAGAGCACCTGAGGAATTCAAAATTTGTTTTCCTAAACTCCATTCCACTTTATTTTCTTCATTTTAGCCATGAAACGGTCAGAACACCTAGATTGGGATACTTACTTTATGTCAGTGGCATTTCTCACCGCACAACGGAGCAAAGATCCTAACACACAAGTGGGCGCTTGCATCGTGAACTCTGAGAATAAGATTGTGGGGGTTGGTTACAATGGGATGCCTAGGGGTTGTAGTGATGATGTTCTTCCGTGGGCCAAGGTTGGGAAAACTAAAAATGATACTAAATACCCCTTTGTGTGCCATGCTGAGATGAACGCTATTCTCAACAAAAACTCATCTGATGTTAAGGGATGTACGATATATTGCAACCTATTTCCATGTAACGAATGTACTAAGATCATTATTCAGTCTGGTATTAGCAAGTTAGTGTACTTCTCTGCAAAATACCGGGGAACGGAGATGTTCGAGGCGTCCGTTAAAATGTTAGATTTGGCAGGTATTGCATATAGACATTTCCGACCTAAGGAAAGTAAACTTGTCCTTGATTTTACTGTGTTTGAAGACGTAAAATATGATGAGAGTGAAGGAGATGAATTCGAGAACAAAAAACGAAAGTGTGATGAAACAAAATCAGATGTGGTGAAAAATGGGAGTTGATATTTTTATTTTTCAAAACTTATTTTTATTTATTTTATCTCTTTTCAATGGTTTCTGTACTATTTAACATTTCTATTCCCTATTTCTAATTTACTGATAATAAATTTAACCTAAGCTAAGAAACTGTGTTACTCTTGTCTACCCATGTTCCACAATCTAACCCAAATCCCCAATATCAGGATGTCTGGAATATGTAACAATTTTAGACGAACTGGAAAGTGCCGGTTTGGGGACAACTGTAAATTCCAACATGTTCGAGGCGGGGGCGGAAAACGGAAAATAGCTCGAGTAACATGTCCTCGATTTAGCTCTAAAGAAGGTAATAATTGTATTATATGATAATTAACAAAACTAGATGATATGACAGTTGTGAGTATAGAAACTTGTAATAAACTTATCTTATCCCTAGGGTGCCAGGGAGACTGTAAACTAGCCCACGCATTTGAACAAGACACTGAGCTGCTTGGGATGTTTGAGAGGGGTATCAATATTATCAATATCAGGGTTGATGATGTGAAGGGTAAGATGAGAGATCAGGCATCTCTTCAGGACATGTATGATCTACCGGTGGATTTGGTCGAGGAAAATACCGGTCCTACAACATCAATTGACATTAATTTAGACCCCACATCAATTAGTAGTCTCAATGCTAACGCTGTTTCTTTCCACCCAACTTCCTCTTCATCTCAAGATACAGCAACGACCACCTCAGAACAGGGAGGAGGTCAATCTCTAGGAGCGGGAGGAGGATCAGGAGGTCCGTCTCTAGCTGGTGCCAAGGTAGTCACCACTCTTACTGGGGATGAGTACACGAGAGAGGTCCAACAAGTCACCAGACTATACCGGGACCACTGCCA
>AVPN01001184.1:13166-27120 GCA_000695325.1 Pleurobrachia bachei
GGAAGACAGTAGCACTTCGCGGCAGAGCTGTATTGGGACATGTGGCAGGGTGAGGCTGTATGTTGTCTCTGTAACGCGCTTTGGACCTCAAATTGGGTCGGAAGTTGTGCGGCTCGCGATGGTAGCACTTGCTAAATGCGCGGCTTTTCTGTATTTTCGGCTTATAATACGTATTTAATACGTATTAAATACATATTTGCGCGTGTATTTAATACGTATTGTTGAAAATAATACGTATTATATTCTGACTACATATATGTAGTATTATCATGCTGCCTAGTGTGTGTAGGTGAGTGAGGGCAGGCGCATTGGCTACTGTGAATCCAAAGGTCAATTTCCTATTGCAACTACTCCATAAAGCAAGCGCGAGAGAGGTGGAGAGAGAGAGATAGAGAGATGTAGAGAGAAAGGGAGAGAAAGAGAGAGGGAGAGAGAGAAAAGAGAGATAGAGAGATAGAGACCAGAGATAGTGACATAGGGAGAGAGAGATAGAGAGAGTAACATGGTTAAGAATTAGAGAAGACTGAGTCGCCTCACGATATTCCTGGGAGAACACCTTGAGGTACTGAGGCGACTCGATTGAAAATTACTCTGTGTAGTTTTCAATTGAGTCCGATATCAATGTTTTCTAGTAAACACTGTACTTTAGCGCACCAAAAGAAGCAGGAAGAAAGGGGTGGAAAGGTATGAAACTGTGAAGACAATGCCTAGGAACTGTAGCACAATGGGGCATTTGTTAGTGCAGGTCATGCTAGTGGTATACTGCATTCACTTTATGTCACAATAATTTACCTGCATATACCGGGTATTCGAACATAGTGTGACGAAACTAAATAACGCCGTATAACTACCTAGAATGAAACCATTAATTGGAAACCAATCAACGGTAATTAATCTAGTGGCATCATTGTCAAGTGATTTAATGGCAACTATCCTGATCCTGTCAAGTTGGTGACACACAGGAAATGGAATCTACTTTATAATGAAACGGAGAGATGATGGTTTGAATCTCCATTTCCTTAACTTCAAATCAATTTCTTCCAGTGTCCCACGAAAATCGTTCCCACGTCTCTCCGCGAATTCACATACGATCACATTCCCACATAGCCACGAGTAACAGGCCACATAGCATGCATGTATGGCAATTGGCAGTGCCTGAGAGTGGTGACACCATAGCTTAAACCCATGGAAGAAACGTGAGCACCATCGGTAGATCAACACCACAGGTCACATACACTGCCCTGGGTGCGTGGGATTTTACTTATATCCCCTTGTACCGTTCCAATCTTTAAGTTTCTGGCGGCTCAAGAACCCGTTTCGATCGTCAACAACGTGACAGTGCGCTCAGATCGGGTCGGCGCCGCTAGAAAGAACCCGGGCCCATAGTCTCGGGATAACTGTCAGAGCATTGGCCTGACCCGATTCTCGCTTCTCTCAAATCTGTTCTGCACGCGGAGCGCGCGAGAACTGTGGTCAGAGCATTGGCCTGACAGCGTGATAATCAAACTGACGACTACAGTTGGTTTCATGGGCGCTATTAACGCAATTTATTTATTCACAGCATGTAACAAATAACAGTTGGTCAACTTAAAATTCTTAACAAAAATTATATAAAACTCAAAAATGTGTTGTCAGCAGGTCCTCTCTTGTTGAAGAGGACGGCCTAAACCTGTTTGATTGTCAGGGGGTAATTAAAAAGTGGATTGTAAAATACACATAAGTCTGTCAGTTGTTCACTGCCACTCAATCGATCCTGGTCTCTCTCTTGAGAGATCTCAGTATTATCAAAATATCTTCACTCGGAAAAATACCATCATTATATATCTTCACTGATCGTGGCGTAATAAATCAGTTCATAATATATTCAGCTCTCAAATCAAGAATGTCCCAGTTTCTCCTGGACTAAAGCCAAGATTCGATTGGCAGTTCTCTCTGCAGCTACTGCTGAGGGGTCCTCTTGGGGAGAAAACACGGTAGAGAGACGTCCCAGGACATACTTTAACTCAGCTGCCTTCTCTTCTTTATCCCTTCCTTCCGCCTGAAATACACATTGTTAGAAATCAGAACAAAACTTGTGATTAAAACTGCAATCAAGTAGAGTGACAGACAATAAAGTAAGAGATCGTTTACCTTTTCATAAGATGTAATAAGGGTGTCAATGTGAGTCTTAATGTCCATAGAGCTGGGTCCCTCACTCCTTCTTTGGATCTGGGGCGTTCTACTGTTCTTCTGAAGGGAGGAGAATGGGGTTAGGGGGAATCAGAGTATCGGACTATTTGATTGGCATTGTAGATGTATCATGATTGTTTGTCAATCACAAAAACTTCCCAAAACCTACCTTATCCTTCATTACTGCCTTGTCTTCCTTTTTCTTCGCGTCCTTGCTCTCCTTTATAGCGGGATCTTTAGCACTTTTACTGAAGGCAGACTTCAAGTTGATGCCCCTCTTCTGTTTCGTGCCCTTTTTATCTCCTGCCCGTGCCTTGTTGTCTATTGACCTAATGATGGAAGTGGGGAAGTTAGAAACAGTTTCACATATTGTACTGAGTTTACACAGTTGTAGCAACATGTACATAGTATGAACTGCCTTCTATGCAGATGAGTTGAAGCGTACTGCCCGGAACACACGAAGATAATTTCCTAGCCCCAACTGATACCTAACAGGATCTTTCAACCAACACACAACACAAGTATTTACCAACAGCGTGTCATGTTTTCTAACACGTTCTCTACACAACAGACACAAACAAAACACGATAAAGTGGGGACCATGTCAGAAAATGTAAATTGGGCCAGATATATTTTAGAACGGATGTATAACGTGCCAGCGGTTCGACCAAATTTCATCCTTGTTCAGAGACAGGAAATCACATTCAGTTAGAACATGTGTGTGTGTTCCGGGCAGTGGGTGGTATAGCGATCTGTGTGCAACACATGATGGAATATATGTAAACATGGGCTGGGCTATTGAGATGAGGGAGATAGAGAGATAGAGAGAGAGAGAGAGAGAGAGAGAGAGAGAGAGAGAAATATTGTAGCGTTATTTAGCAAGTGAGCGGTGTAGCTGTATTTCACCTCAGGAGATCGATAATGGGACAACAACTAGGAGTCCTATAAATAAATGGGCAATAAATCAACAATCAACAGGGAAGTCAATTTACTCCCGGATTGTCATGGTGAAATAGTGAATTCACAACGTAGCGGAGAGTAGAAACGGTGGAGGAGAAGGGAGTGTAAGTACAATTTCCGCCGGAAAGGAGTTGCCCGGCAAATGGGAGAGAATAAGAAGTAGAGAGATGGAGAAATGGAAGTAAAGATTCACTCAGTTAGAAACAGAGATAGAATCTAGCTATCTCTGTTTCTCAACTGCCAGATAGTAGATAGTAGAATGTGGTAGGAAAGAGTTGGTTAGTGGTACTACAGAGAGAGGGATATACAACACTCACTTGTCAGTTTCAGAGTTGTGGTGCTTGCTCGAGTTGACTGACATGTAGTGGGAGCTGCTAGTATCAGTATCTGACTGAAGGAGGGAGACACGTCAATAGAGGTATGTGTATACACGTCACATGTATTAGATCACCCCCACCAAGTTGTAATACAAGGGGGGGAACAGTTATTTCACTAATATTAGAACCAGGTCACTGATCTACTGTACTACCACATGGGTGATGGGATGGTCCATCCCCTAGGTTACAAATTATATGATCCTCTGGTAACTGATCTGAAACCCAAGGAGTTCTATATTTTACAAATAAAATACCTTATTGGTAAATTCACTACTGGCGGCACTGAGAGATGTTGAGGAGTGGTTAACAATAACAGGTTGCAGAAGTTCCTCACTCTTCTCTCTCTTCTTAGCAGTTATCTTCTCCTCTATTACCTCCTGTAGGAGGGGGATAGTGTTTTAGAGGAATATATGATCTGTAGTTTTAGATCCTTATATGGTCGCACTGTTTGAGAACCAAAACGGGCTCATAATTGACGTCTCCATCTATCGTCTTCATTCTCTCTACTGGTCTCATGAGTGACTCATTGAACCATGAATTATGTAAGATCATTACAAACATATCAGCCCTCTTTATCTCAAAATGTCGCGCCCAACTAGATCTAATCGGTCCGCTAAAAAGAACTATTTTTAACCCCCACACGTTATATCATTATGATAACTTACCCTTGCTCTCGCGAGATTATCAGGGGTAGGGTCGCTCCTTTTAGTAGTAGTGGGCGAGGGGGCGGGACTTAGTTCCTGGGAAGAGCACAATTATTACTACTATCAGAGAGAGGGGGTGTGAGAACTATATAATGTTGCACGTGTCGAGCTACTCTCTTCTAAAAATAACTTAGCACTGGAGAGTGATCTATCTAACGAGTTTCCTGGTGCAGTCCTCTCTAAAACTATCATCTCGAGTCTCTATCTTTACACTTTTCATAACACCACTTCTCTGTGATATGAGATATGTTGTGTCTGTTAGTTCTCCTCCTTCTCTCTCCAGCACCCTCTACAGGATCGGAGTGCGATCCCTTTATCAGCTATCTCAAGACGGCTAACATTACAGTGGGCAACACCCTGACAAAGAGGGCACTATCTGGGGCTCAGAGGGACAAGGTCCGGACTGGCAGTGTAAAGTTCTGTACAGTACAGGATCAGTTGGGATGCTGCGATGAGCACGGGGAACAGGTACAGAGGGGACGCTTCGGGTGCCCCGCTTGTTCTACAAGTTGTTGTGCTAGAAACATATTTGTTGGAGCAGAGAGCAGTCCCACCTTGCCCCCTTACAATTGCTATTTGATAATGTTTACCACTACCAGCTACTTGCAGCTAAAAGGTCTATGATGTTTCAGGTGCTCCGTCACGCCGCAGGAGATGCCTTTCTCTCTATCACCTATCAGCTGATTGATCGGTATAAGGGCTACCTTGAGAAACTAGACTCTGACATCAAGAAAGAAATCACTGGCCAGGTAGGTTTTAACTTGTGGTTTCATTTCTTGGGTATGACATCAGACTAGCCAGGTGCGGTTTCTTGTTTAGACTAGGCATATTGACCCGTGGTACAGTGTTATCATTACCCAGTAAAGATTTAGAGTCCATTATGTTCGTGCCGGACAGTGTACCCTTACCAGTTACCACTACCAACCCTCCTACTAACAGGTGCACGCTGCTGACGGTAACGCTGCCTCTGATGCCACAATCCGTTTTCTCTACGAAGGGACCAGTACTCTGGACGAGATAGTGGACGCTAAGTTGAGTTCCTTTATGAAACAAGTGTGGACAACCAGCTGGCCCAACAGATGTTTTGATACCCTGACAGATGTCCGGGCCGAGATGACACTCAGAGTGATAAGAGAGATCAGTCAGTATGCCCATCTGGTTCAGAGCATGAGGCAGGGGTTGCAGCTGATTGATAAGATAAGGTTGTTTGGGAGTGTGCACCAGAGCGAGTACTGCAGGGATGCACTGCTGAAGGCTGGGCTTTATGAAGGAGCAGGTTGTCAGATGTGCTCACCTCAAACAGGTATTAGTGAAGCGGACCCTGTTAGTTGTGTGTGTCGAGGTTTAGTTGAAAATATTTATTAGCATCACGAACCATTTCGAGTTTCTTAACTAAATCCCTACTCTCAGGTCACAAAGTGTCTGTGTGTACAGAGTACTGTCTGAACGTTGCTAAAGGGTGTCTCCGACCTCTCCTGTGTTTCCAGACCGAATGGCACCGCTGGATCGCCCACCAGACATCAGTAGTTCGGGAACTGATCGATATGTCCCGGTCCCGATCCTACTTCATAGACACTCTCAGGAAGACTTTTGACAGGGAGATATACGACAAGATAGGGCAGTTATCTCTAGAACAGGGGGAGTGTGAGCCTCCAGAGAGGGAGAGGAGCGACACAACGGAATACAAGTTGAAACCCCTGGCACCTATAACCCTACAACAGAACCCCGACTTGTTCTCCCGGCATTTCTCTACTATGTTAGGGGAGCTACCCAATGCGTTCTGTAACCACGTTCAGGGGACGGTGAGGAGCAATGAGAACTGTTGGAATGGGGTTACTATGGGTGGTTATACCTCGCCCTCGTCCCTGTTTGATCTCCAGGACCAGCTGTGTAACCCTGAGGTGCTGCCGGAGAGGTTGCCCTGTGATGAGATACCCAGAGAGATGGAGATGAAATGTAGCAGGGAGCAATACCTGATGACGGACTATGCAGTCACACCTAGTGAGTCTACACCTGGGAGAATTAGTGGTGGAGATAACATCCAGTATACTGTGTGGTTCCTAGTTACCATGGTTACCATGTGGATTGTTTAGTTACCATAGTTACCATTTGGAGTCTTTAGTTACCATGGTTACCATATGGATGGTTTAGTGCTAGTTACCATGGTTACCATTTGATTGTTTAGTTACCATGGTTACCATTTGGATTGTTTAGTTACCTGTGCAGGTGTTGTAGATGTTGAACTGAAAAGAGAGAATATTTTGTTAGTAAGATCCTTTTTAATATTTCATAACATGCAATATAAGTGGTCGTGTTCAAAGACGCGTTCATAATGAGACATAATGAGACATAATGCGCATGAGAAGGTTCTAAAGAAAGATAGAGGGACGTGTATTGCTGGGAAATAGCAGGTGTGAAATTACACTACAGCCCATTACAGACTGCTATACTTATATTAGTCTACTGAGCTCTACAGCATTGCAGTAACGTGTGTAAATTACACCGAAGAGTCACTAACATCATCATAACTCACCCTCCGTTCATCATGGTGTTGGGTGATCTACTCCTCACCCTCCTGGACATGCTGTGACGAAGTCGGGAATTAGGACTCAACTGACTCTCTTCCTGGAGGGAGAAAAATAGTCTCAAACTGTTTCTGACTTGCTGCCCCACTGTGGTTCTGAACGTTCTGTTAGTGGGCGAGGGGCTCTCTTCCATTCTGTATGTATCATCTCTGTCTGACTGCTCTGGTGTGGAAACTGAATACAACTCTCTCAATCTCACCAGAGTTAGGTCTAGGGAGCTATCGTTTATCTCAGAGAACTTGTGTTTCAGGAATGAATCACATGTCACTTCTTCGTCTGGTGTCCCGTCCTCTTCTTGTATCTCCTCGTCCTCGGGCTCGTCTTCCTCGACAGGGGGGTCCTCGCTCCCAGACGAGTGGGTAGACTTCACCTTGATAGGCGTGATGTTCACATCAAAGAACTGGCTGTGGGAGGGAGAGGGGTGGGGTGTTAGTAGAGGTGGGGAGGGGTGTTAGTAGAGAGAGGGGGATACGGGGTGATACCAAGACAAAGAAGTAGTTTATCAGGAGTTGTCAGTAGATTCATACCTTCGTCTTTTGTTGATTGATTTAGGCGACACTTTCTTTGAAGGCGGATATATCGTTTCCTCCTCTCCTTTCTCTCCTTCCTCCTCATCCTCATCCTCCCCCTCTCCCTCCTCCTCCTTCTCTCCCCCATCAGGGGCTTGTCGGGGCTGTAGGGGCGTGATGTAGCCCTCCCCAGTTGGGGTCACATCGCTCAGTGGCATGCTCTCTAACTTCTGTAACACTGACGGTTTATCCTCCCCCTGAGGTAGGGACCAAGTTTTCCTAGCTCTGAAGGAGGGGGAGGGCTGTAGAGAGGAGAGAGGGGACCCAGGGTCCTCTAGAATCTCATCCTTCCTGTCCGGTCTCCTGTTAGCGACGGGTGTGTCAGCTGTCAGCTCAGGTTCAAATCCCTTCTCCCTTGCTTTGCTGGCCATATTCCTCACTACATCGTTACTGATTCTCCAAACAAATATACACCCATCACCAGAGATAGAGAGGAGTCTCTTGCAGTCGTTTGTAAATACCAGACCCGTTATCATCTCTGAAAGGAAGTGTGTTAGTAAAGCAAGTGTGTTGTTAATGGAAGTGTGTAGTTAAGGGTCTGGACAGGACCATGGAACCATTGACTGGTAGTTAGAATGCTGGGAACTGTGCTTTAATTTGCCAAGAGGCCATTACCTGAGTGTCCAGAGAGGCTAGCGAGGCGGTCCCCAGTTAGAGCATCATGTATGAAGATACACTTGTCACTTCCTGCTGCAGCGAGATAGCTGCCAGAGGGATCAATAGCTACATTCACTATCATACCAGAGTCTTTCTCTTCTCCACTCTTGTAGGACAGCAGCTGCTTACCAGTCGCAATGTCATAGGACCTGGGAGACGAGAGGTGGTAATGAGAGATAAATCTAAGTACAACCACTAATTTGCCAAGCTAGACAGTGTTTTACAATGGTAAACATAACCACTGATATCATCATATACCTGATTTGTCGGTCTTGGCATCCTGTAATAACAGTAGACCTGAAGGAAAGGGGTAATAATTAGACACCACGAGCAGCTCTGTAATTGGATAACCACGCCGCCCGAAATCACCCAGATTCAAACGTGTGGTTCTTCTGCGCAGTGTGGGAATATCGCGCGTAGTGGACTACTGTTATGACATTGCGCGTTACGTATAGAACATGTCCCGTTCTGCTGAGTTTGAAAGTGATAGTAGGTTTTGGAATAATTCTCGCCAGTTGGCTGGTGAAGACAACACGTACCTTGTATTATTCATACAGCACAACATGTACCTGGACTGGGGAATCTCCATGTCATTGAATTTAGAATTCGTCTGAACGTGCTGGAATGTATTGAACTGCATGGCGTTGCCCTGTAAAGACACGTTAGAGTGAGAGTTCAGTCAATATTAGAAAATGGCCTTTAAAACCTCAAAGAAAAGGGAATCAGTTCTACTTACACATTTCACACCGGATCTGAATCGGACACTCTTGTCAGCAGAACAGGATAACATGTAGAGTCCGGCATCTCCTGGTTTCTCTGGTTTTAGGGAGGGAGAGACTGGGTGGTGAGTTATAACCCGGTATTTAGGGAGGTGGGGAGGGAGAGACTGGGTGGTGAGTTATAACCCGGTGGTGTAGTGAGAGATTGAGAGAGGGGAGAGATGTGGGGAGGGAGAGACTGGGTGGTGAGTTATAACCCGGTATTTAACAATCGGGGGAGGGAAGTTGGAGAGATAGAGAGTGAAATGGGGAGGGGAAGTTGTTAAACCATGATACCCACTAAGAGCGATGATATGAACAGGGAGCTACACTGTACCTATACAGTGCAACTATCATCAGCTTCATAGATCAACTGTAACCCACGCACACACACATTGCTATACCCCCTTCACCCCTTCAGGCCACTCAGATAGAGCAATATAACCCAGCTACAAATCCCATTCTTCTCACCTACGAACTTGACACTGGTCACGATGGCACTGTGATCAGCTATCGTCTGTACAAGGTTGAATTCATCGTTAATATCAAATATGTGAATCAGCCTGTCTCTACTGGCTGAGGCAAGGTACTGCCAGTGACATTGGGTACCTGAGAAATAGGAAGTTGAGATACGGGAAGATGGGCCGGGGAAAAGTATGGAATAGATGAAGATATGAAGTGAGATGAGGAGAAATAAGGGAAGGATATGTCCCTAACGGTTAACGCCGAAACAGTGAAATTATATCGTTGTGAGAGAGACAGGATACACACCGCACCATCAATCTGTCATTACCCTCAGAAATTGGTCAAAATGTGGTAATTGCATTTGGTAATTGATGGAAGAGAGAAAAAGAGAGATATCGTTGTTATTACTTGTGTATGAGAGAGACAATATTTCAGCATCGTGAGCCTCAATAGTCGCCATTTCTTGAGTCTCGTTCAACAGGTCATACACCCTGCAGAGAAGAGAGGTGGTTACCATAGCACCGCCCTGGTTACCATAACAACGCCCTGGTTACTATTATGGGGAGTTATTTCACCAAACTGCTACACAGTGTTTATGAAGCGTAACAGATGGCTCCTGTCCAACATCACATTTAGTGCCGAAACCGGAAGTTTACAGAGAGAGATAGGGAGAGAGACTAAACGGAGAGAGAAGATTGTGTTTTTTGATGAAATCCATATCGTTTAACGATATATCGCGATACGGTTGAAATCGTAAAGGGTTTTTAGTTGGCGTTGGTACAACCTATGAAATTACAGTAGCAGGCTTACCCTGGCAACTTTATATATACTGCTGAGTTGACACATATTTATAAAGACTCAATAGTGGTAGATATGCAGCAAAACTCAAATCACTTTCCACAGTGACACTGTCACACACATTGTAGAGGCGCGGTTACCACTAGTACCATGGCAGTTACCAATAGTTACCTGAGATTTCCACTCTTGTCTCCGCATGCTATCAATTCTCCGTTAGGACTAATACAGATAGCAGTAACACCATTATCATTCTCTGATCTGGCATTTCCCTTTTTGGGCCGGAGCCAGCTGAAATCCATATCTGTGTAAATCTGGTTTATCACTTCCTGAAACAATTTGAGATATAGGAGATAATTGGTAGGAGATATAATGAGATACATGACAGCGTAGCGTGGGAAGTCATGAAGACAAGATCTGTGAAAAGGGATGATATTGGGATGTACAGAAAGAGATACTGTGAGAGGACATATAATAGCTGAAAGGGTGACCGCTGTATTCTGTAACTGTAAGGAGTCAGCTCAGTATGGGGGGGTTATAGCGCTACCATAGTGACTTATGACCATCATAGCACTACAGACGGGGGAGAGGGTAGAGAGAGGGAATGAGAAGGGGAAAGAACTGCTGTTTAGAGAGAGGACTGTACCTTTGAGTAAATGTTCCTCTGTATTTTATCGCTGGGATCTGAAAACAAGGCTGGTGAGAGAAAGTAGGAGAGATAGATGTAATAAGTAAGGAAGGTGACCAAGTGTGTTTTGAAGCAGGTGTGTGTTGAGTAATGTGTGTGTAGTCCGGGGTATCATGGAGTCAGCTATAATATTCAGCTAGTATTATCACAGAGAGAGAAGGGACGGAATTAACAGTTAGGGGTACCATGGGGCAGCTACAGACGAAGTATTGTCTCCTGGTGATGTCAGAGATGTGAAGAATGTAGGATCAGTGGCACACCCTCTTACATCAATCCCCCCTTTCAATCGGGTGTATACCCAGTGGTGCCAGTTCCCCGTCTATTGGTATGGTAGGGTGTAGTCCCTACACTACATCTCATGTGGTCACTGGTCACGGAGAAAATGTGAACCGCAGAGGATATGCAGAGGATTGGTTTTGTGGGTTTTTAAATATATATTCAATTCGAGAAATGGAATTAAAACCTCCCAAACAACCATGACTCATGAGGGAGCTCCTATTAGTATATGCAGACACTAGAGTGCACATTATTGTGTAGTACCCTGTATGTGTCTAGTGTGTGTGTCGAACACACTGTGTCCTGTCACAGTCCTGCATTTTATGTGTGTGTGTGGTTGAGCCGGAAAAGAAACAATGGAGTGGGGTGAAAACAGTGCTGCGTGTGCAATATGACCTACCTAGAACTGTGAGTCACAGTTCGGTTCCTTCTTATGTCTGTCACAGTCTGTGACACACAGTCTGTGGCAGAATGAAATAGGAACCGAACCGTTTTACAATATAAAGAGAAGGTTTGTGTTTAAATCAGACTGGTTTCACTACTAACGAGGTTCTACAGCACACACACTACAACATACCAAGGTTCCATATTTTGATAGTGTTATCTGAGGATCCGGTTATAAAGGTTCCTTTTGGCAGACTCAACCCGTCACCTTGGGGATACACCTGTAGGGATAGAGGGTTAGAACACTGCTGTTATAGATCTGGGGTACAACTTCTATACTGCTAGAAGAGTCCTCTACATATTATTCGAGAGTGGGGGTATGATGATATGTCGAGGACTCTTCTAGCAGTAGAAGTGACTCACAGTGGGTATATGATGTTAGTTGATTGCATTTACCCTCCCTCCCCTCTATCATGGGATAGTTCATGACACCCTCAGGCAAAATGATACTTGAACTATTAATGAACCCCTCCCTCCCCCCGCAGATCAATTTTCAAATACCCCCCTCTATCTATCTGAATCTGAACCTTTATATCCTATCTTATAGGGATTCCCAAGCTTCCCTTTTCTCACGATATATATCAGTGCTAAGATAAATCATGGTAGACTCAAGGACTCTATTTGTATCACATATGTTTTACTGGGCTGAATGGGATGTCAGAAGTAGCTGATAGGATACGATATTGTGACAAATGCGTCATCTTGAGATACGATCAAGTATAGTTATCTTGAGTAATGTTCTAGATAGAGGGATAGATAAATAGAGGAAGAGAGGGGGAACAAAGTCAGACATGTAGAGATATTGTGATTGGTTAAGAAGAATCCTAAACAGCAGTCCAGTACCTACCTAGGTATTGCTTCATTTCATCACTGACTTGTCAACAACATACACACGCATTATATCTCTCTCTATCTTTCTAACTCTCTCACTCTCCCCTCCCTATCTCTCTCTCTCTCTCTCTCCCATCTCGCTCTCCTTTCTCTCCATCCCCCTCTCTCTGCTGACTCCACCGTGTCTCTTTACTGCCGACGAACTATCCCTCCGGTATCCCTCTATCGATGTACTGTAAATTTACAAACGACAACTGATCTGTTGTTGAAACTAAATCAGCGGAAGAAGCCAGGGAGAGAGAAAGAAAAATAGAGGGATTGCAGAGCCTCTGCAGCAGAGGTAGAGAGAATAAAATTTGAATAATGAATAGAGCTAGAGGGATAATTACAGGAATCCTAACAGAGTGGTTTCCAAGATATTTCGATTACATCACTGCGTCGAAGGGAGCAGTAATTGTCTTAATTCTAGACTGGAACAGTTGTAATGTTTCTAAAACATACCTCCCTAGAATTAGTAGTCTAAAACACCCTGTATGAATAACATTCCATACCTCAACATATAATACCCGCTACATTCCCCTGCACACCTCATATTCCCTAAACACCCACCCTTCTCACTCCTCTACCATGTATCTATATTACTAACCTCAATAGCACAAATACATGCTGAATGATTGAGATACGATCTCCTCTTCCCAATCTTATCAAAATCACTGATATCCCAGATATAAAGGCTCTTATCACGATACAGAGACATCACCAAATTAGTGCCCCTGTCCACCACAGCTGCCAGACAATCAGGGAACTCAGAGTTGGGCAGTCTATCTACCATACTCTCCGCAGAGGTACATGAGGGTAGATCAACACCAAGGGGGTGAGGTTTGGGGAGGTTAACATAGTGAGTCAGGGAAGCTGGATCAAATACTCTGATAACACCATCACTACATCCACAGATTAACAGGTCCTCAGTTACGTAGAGAGAGAAGGCGTCATTGACTTTGAGATCCAACCACCGTTCCACACGGCGTCCCTCACCAAAACTGAATAATCTTCCGTCCGTGGTGAGGCAGAATGTAAGGTGGGAACACTGACCTGGTGAGGGGAGGGGAGAGTGGTTAGTAGGTCTTGGAGATGGGGAGGTGTGAGGTGGGGAGGGAATTTCAATGTTGTTGTGAAAGGTATGAGATGAGGAAGGAGGTTCAATGGCTGTAGAATATAAGTGATCAATTTTTGATAAAATTTGTGTCCCAAGTGTAAATTTGTTTGTGGCCACTATAATGGCCTGTCTCCCCCTTCCTCTCTCTCTCTCCCTCTTCGAAGTAGTCTTATTAAATACTAACAAATATCTTATAGGTAACTGTTATTTGTTAACCACTCCTAAACCTCACTTCATGCCTCCCATCTTCCGACAGAGAAATTCAAATATTTCTCGAACAGTTACGCTGTTTGCATTCTTTAGTAACTATCCAGAATATTAATTATGAACCAATATTTACTGCACTACCCATGTTTCCATTCTAGTGCAGCGTGAAAACACAGTGCATTATCAGAATAATTATAACATGTTCCATTTTGTGGGTGGAGAGTAACAAGAGAAATGTTCCTATTCCCCCATCAGCATGCAGCAGTAGTTGCAGGTGTCCAATAAACTAATTTACACTGCTGCTCCAGAAAAT